>MU837511.1:12422-36122 GCA_029603245.1 Rhizopogon salebrosus TDB-379
CCAGGCAGGCCTTGATAACCACATAGTCGCAACACGTGATTATTTGTTACTGCAAGGTATACACGTCAGTTTCAGTTTCATAGTAAATGTCAAATAATAATCACTTCTTGATGAGAGATACGACGAGAGTGGTGTCATGGTAGTCGTTACCGCCTGAGGGGCTATCTTCGGTACAATACTGCCAATGCCAAGATAAGCCATTTCATGATGCTAGAGGGGGGAAACTGAATGGAAGCCTCTTACGGTGTAGTTGGTCACCCAGCTAAAGGGGTCTTGCTACAAAACAACTCGCAAGTTACAACACACGTATATAGCTATCAAAAAAATATCTTAACCCACCTTGTCTTTCTTGAAACCATACGCCGGATTACCAGGTCCCGCCTTGAAGTTGATCTTAAGTTGCCTGGCATTATTGTTGTCGGCGGTAATCACAACTGCCTCTGTGTCCTGGAAGGCCACTCCCCCTCTAACCGCGAGAGGTTCGTTCAGCCCTTTGAATGTGCATTCACCCAGCTCTTTGCTGTTGGTGTCTTGGACCTGGACCAGGATTTCTTGCACCACACCAGAGGTAGCAGCCTGTAGATACACAGCGTGGACAGTTAGCACCTTTACGTTTGAACACCGTCGACAGTATGGAACTCACGCCAAATATATAGGCGGTATAGTGCTTTGGAAGGGCAATAGTGTCACTAGATTTGTTGTGAGCCATGTTGTTCGATGAAGATGATGTGGTGTGCTGGTATAAACGACGTGAAGAACAAGACTTTAAATACATTCCAGCTCGGCGTCTGCGTGACCAAATGAGACATAGACTGTTGGTTCTGCCCAGCACATCCCAACTGGAGAGTGCCCAGGTCAATCTGTACCGAAGTACTGATGGCACGAAGGCTGGTTCGAGAATATCAGACTGGCCAAGGGCATAAGAGCTCCCCCGATGTGTCACAGGGCGCATCTGATCCCGGAAGTGTTTCATGTATGATTTTGAATTCTGAATATATATCACTGCACAGAGCATAAGCCTCGAGATTCAACTCTCGAGGACACAAACGACGCACCTGACAAAGTAATTCATACGGCGAGTGAGGCATACAATGTGTCATTCATTCTGCAATAAAAGTTCAGGAAGCGCGCACTTACCCCGCGCACGCCGCAGACGTCTAACACACAAGTCACATGACCTGCCCAACCTGTTGAGAAGCGGCCGAATTTCAACCGTCTGAAGATGCGCAACTTTGGGGAACCGAACGCTATTATCCGCCGAGGAATTGAACGTCATTCGCAGGCTGGGCGAGTGATGCTTGTCCTATGGGCAATCTTAGTCACCGTTCAAAGTTACGCGATTTTTGAGAAAACGAAGGCGTAACCCCAACCTGACATCAGTAAAACCACCATTGACTCTTACAGTAGTGGGGATCTGCTGGGGAATCCCATTTCGGAATTTACCCTTGGCGGGGAAATCCTGGATAACATACTTTGTGCCCTTACTAGAAAGCAAATCAAGGGCGCACAGAAAACATAATAAGTACAGATATAAATATAAGTTTACAACGCGATCAAAGGGATAATGTTGGCACATTTATTGATATAGAATTTGTGGAAGGAATCATAGGTCTCGTAGTATCGTATATGGTGAGGGTTTTTCGTAACAAGTCACCGTACAGCTCCTCGAAACAAGCACGGGTGAGAACAGACATGAAATTGATCTCAATGGTGGTCTGCATAGCTGAGGAGACGGTACTCTTGGCACGCTTGCAAGCCGTCTAACGATGGAGAATTGGTGGAGAGGTCTATATCAACTGTTATAAGTACCAGAATATTTACAAATAAAACAAATAAAACTCACCCTTGTTTTTTGTTTGCACTTAAATTACTGAATCAAGTGGTTAATGAGACGGTTGTCAAAGTCCTCACACCCGAGTGAGTGTCAATGGCGGTTGCCTTGACCCCGAAGATACCCTCATCGATAGTAAAAAAACATCGAAAGTTTCTCTATCAACTTATCGAAGATGAGCACATTGCACTCACCGTTCACCTTCTGTCGAGACCATAGGCGATGGTGGCAGCGGTAGGCTCATTGATGACACGGAAGACATTCATGCGTGGGTAGAACTGGGCGTGTCTGTGTGTGCATTGCGTGATGGAAGGGGAACAGACATGCAGGAGGGAAACAGAGAGAAGGTATAACAGTATGCCGCAAACCTTGAGAGGTGCTGTGGCGACCTTTCTTTGTTGCCATGAACTATCCAGAGTAACGCTGCTTTGGTTGCACTGTCAAATTTTGACTTTTGTTCATCTCGAGTAACATGAAAAGACGTCGAGAGAAGTACACAGATGAAGCGGTGAAAAATTCGAGATATGATTAGTGGTTTCGTGAGGCCATTTTTCCGGAGCACATACAGTGTCAAATGCCTACAATGAGGCGCTCAATGCAATGACACGCGTGTTACCGCGTGCTCAGTGCTGCAGCAGAATGTCGGAGAAAGTGCTCGGTGCGGTGGAATGCCAAACCGACGAGTGAGGTGAAGAACATGAGCAGCGCATGGAGACCCAGCGTGACTCTAGATTCAGATTTGAGAGCACCAGCAGAGGCATCGATCAATCAATATTGAACAAGGAACCTCTGAGGACTGTCAGTATTTAATTAAAGGAAAATATCGGTCGCGTACCAATGTTCCTGGAGGCGCTGGCAGCAAGGGAGTCCAATTTGAGCGTCTCGATTGTGCAGATTTAACAACAATTCCCAGAACATCACTACATGAATAGAATGGAGACAAGAGATTCCCCTTGCTGTACAACCTGCAAAGTTAACAGAGAACAGCCGCCCGAATCGCAGGGTCCACAGGGACTTGCGTTTAGGGGACCAGTTGTTGTATTGCACCTATAAGCGCACAACTATGCTTCCACTTAGTGCTTTGGAATGATGGGCGTATCAAGTAACGGTAAGGGTGCCACAGCATGCGCCAGTTTAATGCGGTAGCCAAGCCATAAACTTGTTCGAAGAATTGGAGCGGCACATTAACTAGATGCCTCCCGGTGTCCGTGATAGTGCAACACTGAATCCGGACTATACCAATATAAAGTTTTCACGCAAGCGAAAGGAAGGCCATTGGGTAGTAGGCAATTAATGAGAGGTCGGCGTTGCTCCACTGCTGGGATGTCAGTCGAACCTCACAAGATCACAGACGTCCGGTAGAGCGACACCACTATGACGGAGTCAATTCGGTGTTGCCAATGTTGGAATCCATTTGATGATACCAAAAAAACGTGAGCCAGGGCATCACAGGAAATAGTAACAAAATTTATTTGCCTTTCCTAGTCAAAAGGTGATCGTGGTATCCTCCACTCAATGGTGAGCCTCTGCGGGCTTCACATCCGCCTCCAAGAATCCAAGGAATGCTTCTGCACCCTTGCCCACATCTTCTCCTGCATGTGCACTCGAGCTCTTAACTTCCACCTCGTCCTTTGTGGGCTCAGCCGCGTCATACGCGTTCAGTTCAGCCGCGAGGTCGGCGGGAAGAGTGGGGGGTTTTGGGACGGCCGGTAGCGAGAAAGCTTTGACTACGCCAACATGTGCATCTTTTGGCTGGAAAATATAGGTGAGTTACCCGTGAGCTAGACCAAGTACGATGCTGGAAAATACGAACTGGAGGAGGGGGCTTGTAGGCTTTTAGCTCTTTGACATAGAGCTCCTGAACAAGGTCTGCAGAAAAGGCTTTATTATTCTGAGGTTCATGCGTGTCGGCGAGATGCGGAACGAACCTTTACGAGCGACGGACGTCGTGGAGAAGGTCCTTGCAGAACGGGACTATCAATGATCGATTAAATGAGTTCAATCCGACTTTTTAACTTGAAAAATGAAGAGCTTAGAGCTCACCGCTTGTCTGAGGAATCGCATGGACGACATGGCTGGAAAAGAGGATTGTGGCGTGACGTGACGCAGTGTTACAAGCTTATTTGGGTGTCACTTTTGGTGTCATCATAGTTCAAACACGGAACTGCTGCCGAAGCCGCACGCATCCGCGCTCTTTCTCCTGAACTTCCATTGAACAATTCACAGATACACGATGATCACTGCTATTTTCCGCCGTGCCCCCACAGTCCCCCTCACCCGTCTGGCTCTCTCAAGAGGTTACACCTCAAGTGTGAAGGAAGGCAGCGTTGCTCAGAGCAAGGGGTTCTCGTGAGTGCAGACCCGTGTGGGAGTGGCTCCATTTAACTGTCTTACTGCAGCAAAAAGGAGAAAGCTCATGAAGGTATAATCACCTCTGGCAACCCCTACACATATTCACTCCCCATCACAGATGAGTACGCTCGCAGGCACGAGGCAGAGCTTTTGCGTAAGCTGAAAGCTGAGGTGTGCACTGCAAGAATTATAATTATTCGTTTCCCTGACTCCATTGTTCTAGATTGAGGCGAAGAAGGATGAGCTGGTACGTTACTATGATTCTGCCTCATTGATGATTAGTCCGACTACGAAACAACCAGGCAAAACTTCAGGAGAAGCATGACGAGGTCAACTCAAAGCATTAAACTGCTTCAACGCGGTCAGCCAATGGACTTCAAATGTTTGAGCGCAAAGACGACCCGCTATATCACTCTCATCTCAATAACCACGCAATGTCAATTTCTCTCATCCTGTAGTAGCAATCAACGGTCAGAGTTATGCCAGACCATCACTACAGATGACCCCATGTCATTTTAGAAGCGAGAATCAAGTCAGGTCCGATGATCTGGAGCCTGCAGGGTGCTTACACCTCTTTGACGCTCATCGCCAGTTAATAATAATGGCAGGACCAGACAGGAACTTGCCGTGTTCTGGACTTCACCATTTGCAATGAACGGCCCCTGTTCAGTCCCAGCGGAGGCAAAAAATATCCTCCATTTGTCCAAGAACCCCCGTCCTTGGCCAACGGTTTTCGTTCGACTTTTCCATGTTCATTCGACTTGGCAAATCACGAAAGCATCAATTTAATTTGCGTTCATTCAAGACTCAAGTGAACCTATTCCATGTACCAAGTGAGAGACTATTCCGAAGATAGTTAAGGACGTCCAAAATGATACGTAATAAAACCGATCAATTGAGAAAACACTACAGCTCTGCCTATAGTGATTGTAGAATCCTGTGCAACAAATTTCGGGACAACATGATGCTGTTGTATGATGTATCCAAATTCCAGTCTGTACTTGGCTGGTATATTAAAGTAATCGTTCAATCCGTCCATCCATTCGTAAAAGCCGTAAGGGCATCAGTTGCGGCGGAAACGCGAGAAGAACCCGTTCTTGGGGCTGTTCAGCTGGTATGAGTTAGTAGCTCCTGACATCCTGTCGCGGCGACGGCCGAAGCACACTGTGCATCCAGCCAAGAGAAGCAGGATTAGGGATACAAATGTGAGCCAGAAACCTGCCATAACGTTGAGATATGGTGTACGCCTTAAAAAAAGAAATACTAACCAGGCCCAGTGATAGTGCTCTCATCGCTAGTGAGATCACCCATTTCATGCTTTACATAGGCGTACAGAGCGATGTCAATGGCGAATGCGATGAGAGTAAGCAGGGCTGCGAGGAAAGATACAAGAGAAGACACCAAGGTGATCGTGATGTGCTGAGAAAAGGACAGAACGAGAGCAATCAAAGCTACACCAGTAGCTAATAGAAAGAGGACGTCAGGGGTGATCGGATTGCATATATAATACAACTGACCAACGGGATGAACAGCGAGGCCGCGTGTCCATGATGAACCGATAGTAACCTCGCCACCCTGCGAGTTCTGGAGGGTGAGTGAGTATCCATGACCTGCCGTCCGATAAGTATAAGACTGTAGCGATCCTAGCGAGGACGTTTACCAGTGTTAAAACATGTGCGACCCGAAGACTGGTCAACACAGTAACCCCTTAAGATAGTTTAGTTGTATGGCTCTTGTCTCGGAGAGTTATCATACCAGATGCCGAGCTAGGCCCCACAAGGATGAGTATGAGGTAGCCATCTCAATAAAATTGGTACTCACTCGGAGTTGGTCGATTGCTTCAGAACCTGCGCCAAACTGTCCACTCGAGTGCACGCGAGTAATATCCATCGCCTGGAGATACGGCAAAGATACCGAGACGATGAAAAGTAGGACGAAGGCACAGAAGAGGAAGAAAACGCCAGGGATACAGTATGCTCTCGACATTTTCGTCAGTTTGATAGTCTTTGTTGTCTCTTACTCTGCGATCAACGACTGTGTCAGAGAAGATAGCCTAGCCAGAGGACAGATGGCGTTTGCGGAAGGGGAGCGAACAGCGAGGCTGGCTTTCTATCCGTTTATAAGAGCCGCAATGCAGCACAGCCGAATAGCCATTTACGGAAAGTAACCGGATCCGCCAAGCGCTTCTCCACAACGCCAACATCATGTGTAGCGTTCCCATGATGCCATGATGACGGGAATGCCGTTGCCTACTTGACGCTGTCGGGCTATGCCGCAATATTAATGGATTGCGGTTGAATCGCGGTTTAGCATTCGATGGCGCAGTACCGGGCGTAGGGTTCTATGACTATCAGGCACTATCATAACTTTCTTATCACAAGGGTTAACAACACCGTGACTATGTGGACATCTGGAACATGTGCCAAGAGTTAATTTCAGATCAGAATAAGGATTTATTTCCTTCATGTACGGGCCACTATTGCACACGATGGTCATTCCAGTTGTCCTCACCAAGCAACAAATATTCGCAGAAACTGTCACTCACTGCGCTTGCTCCTCCAGCAGACACACAAGCGCCCCCGCACCCACACTTGCGGCCGTATACATCGTCTCTTACACCTATATAAACTCGAGCCGCAGCGACTCCGAGATAAAACACGGCACCACGTGTAAGCTACTTGAAAGACATCGCACGTACCGACATGCATCTAAGCAAGCCGCAAATGTCGACCAGGTATCAATTTGATGCAGTTCGGTCTGAATCTCCGCGGAAGGGAGTCTCGTGGTTCCTTCATTAGGTATTAATGACGCGGATCGCTCGTGGGTCTAGACGCAGTAGTCTAGGGCAGCGAAGGGCGGGGAGCTAGACCTTTGTCTACGTGGCCAGTACTAGTGTTCGCGGGGCTTCGACCTAGAAAAAAAACGGAATCACCTTCAAGTGCTGACCATCAGACAGTCATTGAAATGGATGGGGTGACCAGTGGCCAATTGCAAGAGCAGTCGTCCAGCGCATTCGATGTCGGAGCTCGGAGCTAGTAACTTAAGCTCATTGCCCCATCGACATGATCATTGCATGTGATTTCGTCTCACAAAGTCAATTGACCCCTATTTGGTTTTTCAATCACTACCACACTACCTCCTCCACTACATGCTTGGGCTAACGAAGGTTGATACCGTCTTCAGACTCAGACCATTGCTGCCGCTGGACGGCTTTAATATATTTTGCTCAAACAACTCAAAACTTGTTTCAATATTGCTCACACCACTCAAACTTGCCAAACTCGCCAACATCATTGTGCTGAAGCCCGTCATCTTCATCCTTTCGCGACTATACGATGCTATCATGCTACTACGCCCCATATTTGATCGCATAATATTAAACAAGCTCGGGCAAGCATGTCGGCGGACCCTCTTCCACTACCCACCTCAACACCTCATTGCACTCCTCAAGCTGCTCATACTGGCACTCATGGCAGCCGTCATGTACAATCCTGGTGCTATAGCCAAATCCATCGTCTTCATATACGCGGTGTCAATGATCATTATGGTGTTGACACTACGCCTTCTCATGCGGGCAGGTTTGTTGACGTTCAAGCTCGTCACCCTGCTCGCTCGATTTGTGTTTCGGGCCTGCCTGCGGAGTTACAAGCAAAGTCATATCATATAGCTGGTGTATCCTTCGGTTTGTGTGCAGATACTTATAAATGGACTCGAGCTTATTCAGATTCATTTTCGCTGTTTTAGATGTTCGAGGACTTCGCATCTATTGAGTTCACTTAGATCCGGGTTATGCGGGGACGGAGAATAGCCTCTGTTTCCGAACGCGTAGCATATGGGCATGGGACATTGCACAATTTCCGATAGATGATGGCCAGTCAAAGGGCCCGATGATTGTCCCATCGTTTTATTCTATCTTTTAATAAGGCTCGTCTACTACAATAGGAAATACGAATACTGCTCACGTGTCTACATTGTAGGGGTGGGCGTCGAGAGAGGTTTTGGAGTCTAGCGGGTACAGCTACCCGGTCGTGATCTTGTTACCCGGCGGCCCATCAGAACCCGTCAGGCTGATATGTGTACATGCTCGCATCACAAGGGAGTAGCTTATACATTGGTGACAGTGACAGGCGGACTGTTGCAATAACCGACGATCTCACCATGTCCAAAAACCAGGTCGGTGTGAAGTAGCCTGGTGGGATACGTTCCACGGTGGGCATGTGATGACCTCTCGGGTGCGTAATGTGGCCCTGTTGATAACGGGAGTGCTTTGTGGTCAACGGATCAAGTTCGAGGTGTGCCTTGGCGGCTTTCGGTATGTAGGGCATCGGTAAAGCAAGCGATGCATCGCTGGTCGTTCATACCCCACAGGATGCTGCCCGTTATCAGATTGCAACATGTCAAGAGGTGCGTAGTCGACCGAAAGACAGAAGCGCAAAGGTTAGTAAACTAGCCTGGTGACTCGAGACATTAATTGTCGTGTCTCAACTAATACAACTGATGAGTGCCGAGTTGCAATGTGATGTTGAGCTGTTACGGAGGAAATTGCTATTATAGGTTGTCATCAACCTAACAACCCACCATCCAAAATCAGAGTCGGTATATGCGTTGCACAAGGTCAGTGCTATAGAAAGTGCAACGAGCTTGGATGTCCCTGAAGAGTAGTAAGCGCTGTCAACAACGAAACAATGAGTACCATTTTTGGTTGCCTTCGTGATGCTCCGAAGAATTTTGATGGGGGGAGGATGACTGCACCGATGTGTATAGAGGCACCACAAGCACCAAATCGCAACGGATTTGACACGTCACCTATTTTTGCACGACCAAACGTCCTTCAAAAACCTGGCGACCGTCAGAAGTGTAAGTTTGAAAAGCGAACCTGCGTTCGTAGGCATTTATCATTGTGATGGGCGCCCACGAAGATACGACAATTCCCGCAACGATCGTGATCTGTCAACGGTCGTGACAGGCCATCGGTAAGGTGAATTGTCTGTCTCACGGAGAGAACAGACGCATTGGCTTTCACTTACTTCTCGCCCCTGCTGAGGCAGAGAATAAAGCAACCCATCGACATAAAAATCGATGTCATCTCCTTTACGTTGACAGGTATCGAAGCACTGAAGCTTGCACTATGGAATGCACTCAGCTACAAGCAGAAACGGTATGATCATGAAACTAACTCACCCAAAGGACAGCTCTGACGCTACAGCTTGTATCTGCTACCAATCTGCTTCAGCCTTGTCGATTTCCATCTCCGAGCACTGCAAACGGTGCAACGGCCATGATCAGGGTTGGCTTCTTATCTGTATCAATCAGTAAAGATTCTGCCGTCCCTCGTGAACTCAGCCCTTTTAGCCCTACCCACGCGTCTGAGCTTCCCGTAGTTCGATTGGCTTTGTGTACCAGTTGGATAAAAGCTTATATCAAACTCGACCACAAGAGACAACCGAACCCTCAGATCGCGCCGTCTACCATCCCGAACATCGGAGACCAGTGGCGTGTCCATAATTTTCGGGGTGCTTGGTTGATTCTGAGTGAAAAGGGAGCACAGCAACAGCTTTTCACTGTGCTCACGTTTCACTCAGAATCAAGAGTTAGAAGACACGCACGATTCCATGATGAGAGGGGAAGCCAAATAGGCTCAAATAAGGCAACCACTCTACACGTCTCATTGACTTGTGAGCGCGTAGCGTCACCTAAGTGCCCCTCCACCAATGAGAGCGCTCGCTTAAACCTGAAGAAAACTTGAAATGTAACATGAACAGAGGCCTCTCAGATGTACGATGGGCATGAGATGTGATTAAGGATAAGCTGGCTATATGTGCGGACAACAAGGATGCAGACAAAGGGTACCAGAAACAAGGCAGCAAATAAATCTAGAACTTCGTCATTCCACTATGAATCACGATAATTCTCTGTACGCCGGGAGCTGTTCCAGTCATCGCCGTATGCATTTTTACGACGCGAACCTCTGTCATTTTCCTTGGGATTGAACCTCCGCTTTTTCCCCTCCGGGCTGCTCTTGAGGTCATTGGCGAACTCGGGACGATTAGGCTTTGCGTATCTGAGAGTGATCTGTCTACCCGACGAAGGGTCCTTGGGATCTTTTAGGGTCTCAAGCGCCTCCGTGGCGCTCTCAACAGTCTTGAATTCCACAAACCCGCTTCTCCTTGATTCACCGGTGTTCCTGTCCTTCACTGTAGAGCAAACCGAAGTCAGATACAATCACAGTTCAAGGGGGCATACAACAAAGCACACGTACATAACCTCACACCTGCGATGGAATCTTCAAAGTCACTGAACACCTCACGCAAGTCTTCCTCAACGCCGTCGAAAGGACGGATGTAGAGGGTGTGGTAAGGTTCGTGCACGGGCTTCTCCTGAACTGCCGCATGGTCAAGGAAGATATCCCGGTTCATGATGAATATGGGATCCTCATTGTCCGCCTTGATGACTTCATTCGCCTCTTCCACGCTGGAAAATTGAATGTGGGCGAACCCCCGGCTCATACCCTCTGGCGTGGTCCCTGCAACAAACACGCCCCATCAGTACCTCCCGCAAATACTTGGATGCAGCACGCAAAAACACACCTAGAGACAAACGCACAATCTCCCCGAATTCCATGAAGGACTGGCGTAACTCTTCCTCGGTGACGGAGTATGGGAGGTTCCCAATGTAAAGCGTCCCCGAAGGAACAACAGGGCGGCGGAAACCCCTTGGCTTCGAGCCACGCTCTTCAAACCTCGAGCCACGCTCTTCATACCTCGAGCCACGTTCTTCATACCGCGACTCATCATTCCGGAGCGCTAGCGACGTCGACAATGACCGCTGCCATTGCAATGGCATCGAGAGTTTGCCGGAGCTGACATGGCGGGACAGGACCACTGAAGACAGTGAATTACGAGCCTTCAGCGATGCAGTGAGCGTCCTTGACTGAGCCAAAAGGGATTTTGAAAACATGACAACGAATGAAAAGTCAAGGAGAGTTGGTATGAAGCAAATGGAAAATGATTTCCAGCCTTTTTCTTGGTCACTTTGTCACTGTCACGCGACGCGTGCCGTTACATGTGACACTTGCTTAAAGCCTCATTGAAAGTCAATGCCAATGATAATGATGGTAAATGTTATGTGTGGATCATTAAAAAGAACAACAAACACGACAGCTATATATCCGACGGAAAAGAAAGAGTAGAACGACAAGATGCCTATAGAAAATTGTCCCACCACGCCCTAGATCAGTAGTGTATGTACAAGGCGCACTCTCATAGACGCTTCAGCGCTTTCTTACGCTTCTCTATCCCCGAGCCACCCGAGGCTGCAGACCGTTTAACGGCTTTACTAGCGGCAGTGGCAACTGGGCCTGCAACATTGGAATTTGCTGTCCCCAGCGGCGACAAGCGCTCCTTGCAGTCTTTGCTTGATATCGTATTGGTAGCAAGGGATGAAGTAAGGGTATTTGCCGGTGAAGACTGGAGAGGCTGCGCTGGTGGAGCGGGTGACAAAGATTTGCGTGGAGATGATGCAGGCGCTTGCAGTGGCAGCGTAATATGTTGTGATGGTAGCGCCATGTTTGGTGTTGATCCCAAAACCGGTATCGACTTCGTAGATGACTCTCCCTCTTTCTCGGTTGATGGGGTGTCAAATTCGGGAGGTCGTGTCCGAGGAGTGGCATGCACACTTGTTATAAGCTTGGCGCGAGAGCAGTATGCATCGTAGTCCTCCAATAGGAGCTTCCCCGCCTCCTCGTCAAGTGCGCTCTCAGGATTGGGATAGATAAGGAGGCACTTGATTGTCACGAGGATGTAGGCAATGCCATATGACGCTTGCCAGTCCTTCTTCAACGTGTTTACGCAAATCTCACCCGCTGAAGACACGTTCGGGTGGAAAATCTTGGTTGTAAACCAGCCTATGGCGACGTGATTTAAGCGTGACAAGCAATCAGTAAATGATGACGCGTACATTTTGGAGGTGCGGCGGGAAATTCGTGTGTAAATTGGAACTGCACCTTAAAGTACCCGCCCGCGTACGGTGTCTGCTCTGTGGCACAAATAAACTCAAGCCTCAGACGCGTGTTTAAAGCTTAGAGCAACTCACCTGGTCCCTCAACAATGCCTGTAAGGTCAAGCATATTCTCCTCGCTTGTGATGACGCGAATGCCCTCCGGGGGGTTGTTCCTCAACTCGGTGATTTCGCGCATCAAGCGGCGCATTGTTGCAGGCGTTACAGACTAAAGAAAATTTAAGTCAGGACTACATCAAGTGGGAGACGTGGAACATACCATGGCAAATGAGACGTCGTTAAATCTAGTTGAAATAGAATTGGGGTTGACGAGGAACGGGTGGTTCGAAAAGAAGAAGCAATGATGACAAATTATAACTCCGACATCCCACGCGTAACCACAGTCTAGGGGCGTAGTACAGCTATACCATTGTCCTTGTATAATTCACTGCCACTGGCAGCAAGTACAACGTTCCATGTATTTAATCCAACTCGGAAGGTCAGCAAAATGCATCTGTGTCTGCGCGAATGCCGGAAGACGGATATTCGGCCGACCGTCACCTCCTATGCAGAGCTCACACGCTGAAGAAGAAAGCGAAGCCACGTGCGAAACACTTTTATCAATAGGTTCAGGAATCAGCTAGGCAACTGGTAAGTCCTCCTTGCAATAATGTGCATGTGCACGATCTAGGTTCATTGTTCAACCAAGAATGACTCATGTAGTTTGTGGTGAAAACCTTTTTTGTAACACAACGCTCGACAGCTGCTTAGCCAAGAATGCCCCACTGGTTGAGCGGCTCCACACCGTGACTGCGCAACCTTGTGTCCTCAGGCCCGAAGACGAGAGCACCCAGTCGTACCTGACTGCTTTTCATTACCTTGAGACATCGATTCGGCCAGTCTAACTAGATCGGTGTGTGTCATTGAATGACCTTGCAAATGTGCTTTGCAACTGAGGCAATGATAAAGACCTCGACGAGGACGAGGCGATCCATTTTATTGGGGAAGCGCTGTCTTTGTGACCAGTCGGTCACACAGGACAGCCTCAGTCTTGCACAAATGCACAAGCACTGCCGGCAAAAGCGCATGGCGGGAGATCGCAACTCACTGAAACGCATAGCATGCAGACCGCGCAACGCGCAATAATACATGTCCAGACATCACGCCATACTATAGGCGACCACCAGTTCGTACATCTCTACATCTCGTGCGTCCTCTAAAATGTGGTGGCAACTAATAGTAGGGTGTAGTGCTGGTGTATGCATGGCCTTTCACACCGATGTCGATAAGTCGTCAATGATCTGTATTTCAAAAGTCAGTGTATTTATATACGATGATCATTGGCATTCTGCGTTGGGTCTGTTCTTATTATTTCCGTCGACAATTGCCTGTCTTGAGACTGGGCGGGAGATAGGTTGCCACTAAGTGTACTCAACTTTCTCCCTTTCGAATTGCTAGATTGTGGAGCTTCAAATTGAATGTCCCTGCTACATAATTTGGACTAGCCTCTGTCGACCAGGAGCCAGATCGGAAAGATAAGTACGTAGCGAATTTTCCCCTATCTGTTCATTACTTAGTTCATGACAGCGCTGAACGTCGTGCTAGTATGCCACATTCTTTTCCACACACCATTCTCCCAGCTTGAGAGTAATTCCCGTCTGTCTCTGTTGAATACTTACTATTCCTGCTCCATCGTCTGATCTAACGAATTTGGAACTGAATCCCATCTCCGGGCAACAGGCGTCAAGCAGGAGACGCCGGCGCTGCAGCTATCGACATGCTTTATGTAAGAAATGCAGATACCTCTTTCTCGAACGTTATCTACCGTTGCTTCCAGATTCTACGCTGGGGGGTGGCAAGCAAGGTGACCGCCGGTGACGGCGCCTGCTATCACAACAACATGAATTGTAATGTGTGCCCGGAAGAGATAAGTATGTTGGCTTCAAATCACGTCAACCACGTTCAACTAATTTTTTGAGAACGTTTCTAGCACATATTATTCTAACATCACTGACGCCTCGTCCCGCAACAATCTATTCCCAGCTATGTTCCTTGCCGCCCATGTTATTGCCACAGCCCGCCAGAAAGTCTGAAAGGTCATCCATGTGTACCTGCAGCGAATACCGTAACACCGTTACGTCGAGAAGACGATTACGACTGAATCATTATCAGAATCGATAAATGTCCCCTTGGCCCTAGTAACTTCAGCGCGGCTGGAGAAGCAGAGATGACAGCGGAGTTCCATGATACAGTTAGTGCCCCTATTTCGATGCAACTCCTCCGATCGCACCATGATTATGACCTAACATCTAGCTCCTTGAGCCTCGTTGCTTGTTGCTCCATACGGGATTCATTTAGTACTGTAACGAATGGAATTGGTAACAGCCGCCGGGGGTCAACTTGACGCTCAGGGACCAGTGTCCAGCTAGATTTCCATGTATGCACACCACATTGTTGAATAATCTATACTTCTGACCTTTTCTATCGCTGATCAGCATGGATTCAAGCTATCACAATCAACCAATCGTTGACATCGAACAAACCTAAGCCTGCAGGTTTGCGTGCACATCGCAGCATCGATATCGGCCCAGGCGCTATCTTCTATGCATTTATAAAGCGAGTCTTGGTGCTATAGACTATAGTATCGCAGCAACTTGAATTGCCACCAAACGAACTCCCCATCACGTATCGAACCAGCAGTCCCGGTGCAAACGCATCGAATCACAGCCCAACCTCCAGGGGCTCTCCCCTAGGTGCCACTGGTGGCAACCGTAGCCAACACAAGCCCCCGGCTGAGTTGGGTCGGTCTTCATCCACAATCTTTGACAAGTCGGAGAATCATCAGACGGTGATCACAAAGGCCTCCTGGATTGAGGCAGGTCGTAAAAGCACCACCGATTTCAAGATGCATGGCTCTCCAGTCCCTCTCGTCTGGGTGAGAAGCATAGTAATCGACCTCTACTAAACCTCCCTTACGAGTACACAAGGTTTTGGTCGAGGACAACATTATCCCGCCGAATGCTATTCCCTTTGGCGAAGACAAGCACGGTCCGCTATACATTGCTCGTGCCTTGCTCGAAGTGAGGATTATCTCTACCCTGGGTATCACAACGCTGACAGGTCTACATCTTTCAGGGTGGACTCTGTAAGTATATTTGTCCGTAGTCACGAGACATCACTAAGTTTGCTCTAGATTTGGGAAAGGCAGGGGGTCACCTCCCGCATGCCCTCATTACTTACGGCGGAAGGGAGCATCAAGTACGTTTACCAATTTACAGCAAATCTTCGTACGTTGTTCTGAGCATAACTACGATGTTTTCAGATCAAAACTTATGAAGTGCTCGTATGCGCTTCTCAACTTCGCTGGGGCTTGACCTCTTCTGAGCCAGCAGGATCTTTGAGTCCGGGCACACTTATACTTGCACAACAAAACCGGCAGCTGCTCCAGTCTCAACATGGGACTAGGGGTACTTATAACTCTCACGAGACGTCCAGTTTCATCGGGACAGCGTTGTCTGTCAACGATATTCCGAGGTTTATGCCCGATCTAGCTGTCGTACCGTCAGCAGATGGTGGCCTGAAGAAGCATACCGTACCGTCAGTAGATGGTGGCCTAAAGAAGCCTACGGGACCGTCGGTAGATGACGACCTGAAGAAGCTTGCGTTTGTATTCTTTCTAACTACAAGTTGTTGCACACCTGATCATCCTCAACTAGCGACTACAAAACCGTGGTTTTGATCGATGATTCCGCTTCTGTTGGTGTTCCTTCCCTTGCTGTCGCGTAGAGGTCCTGAGTTATTTCATTCAGATGGCTGAGGAGCAATCTTGGGATCTTGTCCGTGAGGCCCTGACCGGTATTACTGATCTTGCGAACCAGTACGGTTCTCAAGGAATTGACGTACACTTCCTGCACCACCACAACTCCCATACAAACATCAAGGTCTGTCTGGCAACGCATCGATAGTAGTGATGTACCACAGCTCACCGCCTCTTTAGACAAGTCACGGAATTCAACGGATTTTTGATCAGACGTACCCCGAAGGTTGGTTCCAGCCTTGATAACATGACGAGGACAGAAGTGACATGGAAATACAGGTCAAGACACACCAACTGCTGCGAAATTGGAAGAACTCATTAGTCGCTACCTCCCTCTCGTGGAGCGCAAGCATACTCAGCATAAGCCTATCCATATCATTGTCATTACCGATGGCGTCGCAAGTAAGTGGCATCTGGTGTGCTTCGCCCTTGTGCTCACGATGCTACGTGAATCAGGCGATAATCATGCTTTCCCCGAGGTCATCTTCAGCGCAGCCCACCGCCTGGAAAGAAGCCAGGTTCCACATGAAATGTTCGGCATCCAATTTGTACAGGTCGGCACGGATCCGGACGCCGCTGCCACCTTGCGGTCTCTGGGTGGCTACCTTGCAAAGGAGTCTAGAATTAGGGTTTGTTCTACGTTGATTCCTAAGTGGTTGACACACTTATATTGCTTATTGACAGGATATCGTGGATGTAATACCTTACGATCCTCAACAAGGCGCATTCGATACCCAGTACATGCTGAAGATCTTTCTCGGTGATATTAACAAGGCCCTTGACAACGGAAGCCCCGCGCCACGGGACGAGCGTCAAGGGCGCGAGAGGCGAGTAGAGGTGCATCAAGGGCTCAAAACTCCGAGAGGCGTGTCCAGAGTACGGGAGGGGGTAGCCTAGAAGCGAGATGAAAGTCGAAAGACAGATTATCATTTGAATACGTACAAACATGTGACGGCGCGTCTGACTACTAGTAGGCTTGTAAACGTTGAGAATGCGAAGTCGAGATGTTGAGAGAACACGAACGGATGAGGATAAGTGTGCCGGAACATGGAGTGTACGAGCAGTGTTCTAGTACTATTGTTGCCGACCGACAGGAGGGACTGATAGTGGTGAGTGCAGGCGCTAATCCCGATCCCAAATAGAATTGGCAAGCAACAAACTCACTTTTGCACCGTTAACTTCCTCAGCATTATGCAGCGGTAGCTGCGGTACGTGGTTTGATGTCAAAAAGTTATAATAAATCCTGCAAACAACAAACATTCACAAATTCAATATTATCCTCAGTCAGCTAGTGTGCGTCATCACGGTCCCACAGAACAACAAATGCGATGGATGATCATGATGTATATCGTCTGAAGGTACGGTCCAGATGAAGCGCCCAAGTCCATCTAGTTGCGTCCTGTATCCCGTGTATCGTAACCGAAAACCGAAGACGAACCACACGAGTAGCCCATTACAACACACAGCCTCGTGACATCTTTCCTGTTGCTCCTCCGATAAAAGGTATTATGCCGAACGGGATGTTAGAACTGGGATACTAGAAAGGCTATGTATGTACCCAAGCGTCGTCCCGCTCGACCATACCACGCAGCCTTCCCAGTCCCTTTAACGCGAGTCGACATATCTATTAGTATCATGATAACTCACCCCTCGACACAAATGGTGCTATACTGCGATGACACCAGTTACGTTGACAACTTGAGGTATTACGAAATTTAAAATACAAAGTCGTTGAACCCGTTGACTAAGCTATCCCAAAAGAGTGATAATTCAGATAGAACACTTGCGCAAATGAAAGACTGTTCGTAGATAGGTACAATACAGCATGACGAAAGCGAATGAATAGCACTGGCAAGTGTATGGGGGTATCCGTCGAGTCTAATAATCGCTGACTGCAGCCAGGTAGCCCTGTACAAAGCATGTCAGTTATAGCCTTCAAAGTATAAGGCAAAAAAACGCTTCTTCAGCACCGATAAACAAGGTACTTACCTCTCTGTCTTCCAAAAACTCCCAATACGCCAAGGCAACAGTGACCCAAAAGCTCGTCTCAACACCCAGCATACGTTCCTCTGCCCTGTCAATCACGAGAAGCCCCGTTACCGACGCTGCAGTAAGCAAAGGTGTGCGATCGTGAAAAGTCAACAAGGGCGTCGGCGGGGTCACCGGAATAGCCTGCGGCAACAGATTTCCCGCACTGGGCAACGGATTAAATGGAGTGAGCGTGAATGAAGCTGTTTGTGAAGTTGGACTGCTCTTAAAGATCGATAATGCTCGCGTGATGAAGGACGCCTGCTCTCCTGGCGGCCCTGTGGCATGCGGTGCGGTGTGCGGTGCAAATAAGAATTGCGACACTTTTGTTGCCTGAGGACGAGAGGCGCGTTTCTGTGCAGCAATGGACGACGGGGATAGGGATATTTCCTTTAATCGTGCCTGGATGCTGTGTGGTGTGGGCGGGGTGATTACGATGGGGGCGGCGGGCGGCGATGGGGGATATGAGTGTACCGTTGACATGCTGTCCTCGGATACCCTCGAGACACTTGATGGGGATATGGGACCAGGGTGCACATTCGTACGACATGAGAAGGACAGCGCAGCATCTGTGTAGTTAGGAGAGGAACGCGGAATAGGGAGGAGGGAGATGGAGACGCCTGGAGGAAAAGATGGGGCACGGAGGCGGATGTACCACCCGCGCTTTGGCCTGTGAATTGTCCAGCAGATTGTCGATGTATGATTGTGCTTCGGGAGGTAAGTATGAATTAGTGGGATTCATAGCGCTATAGCACTTAAAGACGCACAACGACATTCTCAATGATCTCATCTTCCCCTAGGAATCTTTCCTTCACTCAAGTGAGCGCGAGATGGAGGGTGTTGGTGGGCTGTACCGCACCTTATACCATATTATCTTGTCAGAACCCTCCTCAAGGACGTTGATGCGCAGGTCTGAAATGACGTCGGAGCTGCAATAACAAAGTAAAAATGACATCTGCTAGGTACTTGAACAGGATATTTACCTTTGCACTACATACCGAGCGAGGTTGGGGTTATGAATTTGGCTCTGCATGGCTTCGGTTGGCTTCAGTTCTGCTCAGTTCAGTGCACTGTGGGAGGCACTCCGTGGACTGCCTGGTCACTGCCAGCGCCTTCACAAGTTGATGGCCGAATATCATGTGGCTGTGCAAATTTGTTCTATTACCAGTGACCGAGCCGTTCAAGGCTTGATCAAGCGACCTAGTAGTGCCAGGTAGTACCCTCTGTTGCTGAGCGCTGATTCTTGAAAGGTCATTCGTGGATGCCACCTGGGCCTGCATTCGGATGGCTTTGCGTTCTCCACTCAGTTACAGACATCGCTGTTCGTGCAGCACAGATCAGGGCCTCCCAGGTTCTTCCTCCTAGACCTGTCGTATCCCCGGAGTTCCATGTGCGCAAGAATAAGCCAGACGAGCGTCGAGCAGACGTGCAGCTTGCAGGTGATGCTGAAGCTACGCATGACCCCCAAACCTCGCGTACAAATGACGCGTTTTCCACCAGCCCTCCAGTCAACGTTCGACTTTCCCATATCGACGACCCGCAAGTCGCGTCAACACTGCTACCGTCTCGGTCCGAACAGCAACATACGTCTGAACAGTCTTCGACAGCTGTGAAACCTCCAATACCTGAAGATCCCAAACTCGCGGCTTCTGATGTTCTGCTTTTGGTAGAGACTTCCTTGAGGAACGCATCATCTGGCGAAACCATGCTTCATTCCGCACCCATGTCCTCTGGCACTGAAGATCAAAGTTATGAGATAGAAAGTTCTGCACCATTTGATTATGAAGTGCGTTTTTTCCTGCCATTTCGCTTTTTTTGTCTTTTTTGCTTATTTAAACTGTGCTGCCATCCATTAGCACCCACAAGTGACCCAATTAGCATCCATAGACTCCCCTCCAATTCCCTCATGCAACCTCCGGTCATCTAAGGTCCCTTCATCTAGACTTGGCCGACTATTTCACTATGGCGGTGCGTCTTCCTTCAATCTGCATCCCTTCATCATTTATCATCGCAACATATTCGCTCACTGGTAGTCACAGGCCTTGCAGCATCGCTTTCCTACGGTGCAGCCTCCGAGATTCTACGTCGCTCTACCACATCCGACGCAGACACTACACAATCAGTCATGATGACTGAAGCAAACATAACCCGCCTAGTATCCAAGCTCTCCCAGATGCGCGGTGCCGCCCTAAAGCTCGGGCAATTCATGAGCATACAAGGTGCGCACGCATCCTTCATTATTTTCCTCGTTATATCTTTTCCAGCCCGTAGCTCTCTAACCCGCGACGCTAGATACCCATATCCTCCCTCCCGATGTCGACAAAATCTTCCGCCGCGTCCAGGATAGCGCACACTACATGCCAGACTGGCAAATGCAACAAGTGCTTCAAACATCTCTAGGCGAAACATGGGCCGATAACTTTATATCCTTCGACCGTATACCATTCGCAGCTGCGAGCATTGGTCAGGTTCATCATGCTGTCCTTGCTCCAAGCCAGAGTCCGTCTGGTGGAAGTGGCCAGCGCGTTGCTGTGAAAATCCAGTTCCCTAATATCGCTAACTCGATCGCGAGTGACCTGGGCTATGTGAAGATGCTTCTTACCGCTGGAAGCTTGCTTCCGCGGGGCTTGTTCCTTGACCGCACGATTCAGGTGTGTTCTCTGTAGAGCCATTCCTGTCGTGTCTGATTTATCACGCTCTTGCCCTACCTGGATACCAACCGCACCCTACATTAAAATTGAAGGTGATGAAAGATGAACTCGCTGACGAATGTGACTATTCGCGCGAAGCAAGTTTCCTCAAGCGGTATGGGGCATCAGAATGCCTTGGCGAAGATGCGCGGTTCAAGGTCCCATGGGTGTGGCCAGGGAGCACAGAGCGTGTGCTTGTGATGGAGCATGTGGAAGGTATCAGCATTGGGGATGCTGTTATCGGAGCACTGCCTCAGGAGGAACGGAACGAGGTGCGCAAGTTACTCTGCTTGTTTCAATGATCGTTCGGGGCTACATGATGCTGACTTACGCGGTAGATTGCATCTCGAGTTATCGAGCTCTGCTTACGGGAGCTCTTCGACTTTAGGCTCATGCAAACCGACCCGAACTTTACGAATTTCCTGTGGAACTCAAGATCACAACAGGTGTGTATCAATCATTGTCTGTTGGACGGTTCTCCTAAGCAGCGCTGCAGCTATCTCTAGTGGACTTTGGCGCGACGCGCGAGTACAAGAAAGAATTCACGGACAACTGGCTGCGCCTCCTTCAAGCCGCTGCATCTGAGGACCGCACCGCATGCGCAGAAGTGAGCCGAAGTCTTGGGTATCTCACTGGAGAAGAAAATGAAGTACGTTCATCTCCCACTTATTTCCATCCCACACGCCTATTGATGCACCAAACAGATCATGCTCGACGCCCACATCGACTCGATGGTCCTCCTAGCGACCCCTTTCAAATCCACGACTCTACAGCCTTTTGCGTTCGGACCTGGAACTCCTTGGGCGGACATCACAGCTCGTATACGTGCTAATATACCCGTGATGCTCAAGCATAGGTTGACTCCTCCACCAAGGGAGACGTACAGTCTGAATCGGTGAGTGATGGACCTTCAGGCATGAGAGCCCAAGTTTTTGTCATCAAGTTTTTGTTTGGCGTACTTTACTCATTATTGGTTTCTTTCTTCTATAGGAAACTGAGCGGTGCTTTCTTGCTCGCTTCGAGGCTGCGCGCTATTGTGGACACTAAGAGGCTGTGGGACTTAGTTGTTAGTTCGTACAAGTTTGATTGAGGTTAATCTTGCACTAGCTGCCATCAGCCTCGAGGTCACTCCCGTATATCTAGTACTCGAGTATCTTCAGAAGTTTACGCTTGACTTAGTGGCTGTGTATCATTTAAGTCTTCCTTCGGGGTTTGCATTCAGATCATATTCTTCATGTTCAAGAGAGCTCCAAAACGGTCTCCACTTCAGGGTCAAAATCAACAGCCAAATCTAACTTCTTCAAATCCTACAGCTATGGATGGGTCAAGAATCCTCGCAGCCATGTATGTTGCAATATACCTCATTTCCTCTAAGTTTGAGCTACTGACTGCGCATCGTGATCTCGTCATTACGCAGCCTCGCCCAACTATCAACCATCTTGTAAGTAGGCCAGACTACCGTCCGCTCAGCCGTTACACCAAAAGGCAGTGTTACTGAACAGTTACTGTTCAGTACCGCAGGTAGTATATATATGCTGATTATGGGAACTCAGGTAAGCCAGTAAGCAGCATGCTTACGGGAACATCATCGCAGTGAAACAACACTTGCAATCTAAGCTCCCTATAGAGCTCGTTGACAAGATCATTGAGGACGCATTTCACTGGCCACATAGTTCGAGCGTCCTCTTGTGGTTTCATTTTTCAAGGACGGAAGGAGGGCTGAAGATGGGAAGTACATAGAGTATATCATGAGCACACTCCCCCTTGCCATATGCGGCACTGAGAGTGAGCACAAACTCCTTCCAGAGGACTTCTGTCAGGACGGTGCAACCTGGACGGCAGCGCTAACACTTGGCGGACCAGATGACCATTCATGGTCCGCGCCGACGCTCTTACATCCGTGCAGAAAGATCGAGTTCCAGCTTTGTAGTAACAACCAAGGTTGGGGCGGGGAGCCTAAGTATCGTGGGACGTAGAACGGATCTTACACTTGGTTTGACGCTGACATAGAGAAATCGCATGCGCTTACCTTGCGCGAACAATACCACCCAATGGCCAGCACATCTGTTTTTCAGAGAAGAAGTTGATGGATAGTCGTTTCATAGTCAAAGGGATATCACTACACCGCTCCTTCCTCGGGACACTACACTTCAGAAAAATGTTACGGCGAAGAAAGGTGTGACGGAGCACACGATTGTTTGGCATGCACGAACACCCTGAAGCACCTAACATCCTACAAAGCAGCAACGAGGGCTCCACGGAGCACGATCGCGACTTGGCACGACAGTTAGCCTTGAAATTGAATGCACCTGGGTTTCATAGATTCGTTAATCCGCATGCAAGTGTCACGAATCAGTTACTTAATGTCGCTAGCAGCTATCTGACTAGCAGAATACGCACTTCCTGAAATGCCAAAAGGTATCTGCAGCCAACGCGACCCTCGGGATTGTAGAATCGACTGTAGGGAGAAGGGGTAATGAGAACTGTGCAAATACATAGGCTTGGCTGTGGTCGTATTCCAAATCGTTCGGCATGAAGATTTTGGGCCAAGATACCGTGTGAACTGTTGCCACCGACTCTGATCAATTCACAACGTCGTCAAGACGGACTCCAACTGCTCTTCAACATATTAGTTAGCTGAATCATTACTCTCGACTCTCGTGACTCCATACGAGGTGTGTATCCCCCACTTGCCTTGGTACTATTAGCGAAAGCTTAAAAGTGAGCCACGAAATGTGTCCTTTCACGACATTGCGATCTTACACCTCCTCAGCAATTCAAAGTTGTTGTCCCCTATGTGTGGATTGAAGATGGGAGACAATATTGAGCAGTTCCGGGCTGAGTTGCAGGGGTGTCCCAGTGGTCATTCTGATCGACCCTCATCTCTCAACAACCTTGCCATCCAGCTCTATGCAAGGTTTCAGCAGAGGGGTGTCCTGTCTGACCTGGATGAGGCCATTGACCTGCATCGAGCTGCACTTGCACTC
>MU837512.1:26076-37173 GCA_029603245.1 Rhizopogon salebrosus TDB-379
TCCGGACCATACGAGCGCCACACAGGTCATTGCCAAACCTGCATAAGAGTGATTGATATGATTCGTACAAATGTGTTTGCGGTAGCGTCTACCAGGTCTACCTAGTAATAGACCCGTTCCTATACCAGCTTCAACGCCAATGCTCGTAGAAGCACATGCATACCAGTTTTGCAGCATACATCGCTCACCCGTATCCTGTGCATTATCCCACTTCGCGAGAACTTCGCCCAACTCAGGACGCATTCCTACGATGTCGCTCCTGATAACTTGGGCATACGAAAGCTCGTCTAGTCCTAAAAAGTGGAATTGAAAGCGCTATTGGCCTCTGCACGGTATCTAACAAGCGCGTCTAGTCGTTCGCGCTCATAGATGAGTTTTTTTCGAGCGTTAGGGGTATGGATATGGTTCTGGACCATGCGAGTACAGCCAGGTGCTTGTGAGATCTGTGAGAAGGAAGGGTATGAAGGATATAGTTGCGCCCATGAACGCGAGTGTGGGATTGTGCGCGTAGAGATTGGAGGCGGCGGGAGTGGGGAGGGGATGCGTGAGGGCGTAATGTTAAAGGTGTGAGTGTGCACGACTCGGGGTGAAGGATTTGGAGGTCGGGTATATTTGGGTAGTAACCTGTTCCGAATAAAACAATGTCGATGTCCTCGATAGTACTTCCGTCCTGGATGTGTACTGTGATCTTGTCGCTGGTGCTGTAACGAGTTATGGGGTCTATGTCTTGAATGCTAGCACCTGGTAAGGAGGGGGATATGGAGACTCGGAGGATCGATCTGCACACCGGTGAACAACTTGAAGCTACGGGTACGAGCTGAGCGGCCATTTCGTTTGCAGAGTTCGCGTTTCTGATGATGAGCACACGCTGGGAATGTAAAACCTTGTATTAGTTTTGGGTTATGGAAAAGGAGGTAGAACATTTCCTACGTGGCCTTCGTGTGGGCCCTCCATGTTATGGAATGTTGAATTTTGTTGGGCTGGTGGTGCTGCAATTATTGGAGACCTTGTATGTCGGGAAAGTAGGGGTTGTCAAACCACACGGTGGTGATGACCATCGCGTCCAAGCTTTCTTCTAACACCGCCCCGCCTTTATTCCAGTCCTTCAAGCGAACCGTCCATCCACAACCACCTTCGAACTCTTCTACTCCGATGACCTCGTAACTCAAACGAATATACCCGCTCTCGACGAATGGCAGTGTGAATGCCTTGACGTAGGCGTTCGTCTCTGCGAACGAAGGGAACGGACCTGCAGCGAGAACCGGAAAAGAGGACGAAAGAAACTCGGGAAGGCCATTGCCTATGAGCCCTGGACATGCGAGCGTCGACCATCGCGGAAGACAATCGATGATCTTCTGCATGATCATGGGTTCGATTTTGATACCTACGCTGTGTCCCCTTTGACCACTTCGTTCTGGTATGTTGCGCCTTCCGCAGTGAGCATATCGAGTACGGTGCCGCGACGCCGCCATTGCGATACTGTGAAACGGCCCGGATTTCGAGTTCTGGGGCGCCTTCCTGACTTCGCTCCTAGTTGTGATCATGTCCCGCGTAGTTACTTCAAGTCTGGACGAGGATTGGCTTCTTGGGAGGGCGGGATTGTACTCTTGGTTTGGTTACGTCTAATGATAGGCCTCACAGCTCAGCACGTTTCAGTTTTATAGCTGCTGCATGTTGCAGCTCGATATCTATAGGAGGCATGAAATCCGTGCCTAAAAGGTTGGTGATTAAGTGCTCACGAAGACTAGAAGAGGAGACGGCTGGCGCGAAAGATGGAACGAGGTTGAGTAACTGCCAACGTTGAGTACACGAGACTCGTACACTCGACATTGCGATAGTAGATACAAAGCAGCGCGTAAACAAGAGTTGCAAGTGTTTTCCTTTGACTAATTACCTTCAAGTTGTGTAATTCAGCTCAACCTGGCCTCATCACTCCCACGACTACATCGACTACCAGTCTAGTTTGATTCCGCGGTCTATCACATTCGATCCTTTACCTTGGTGATATATATTCCGGTGTCTCTTGTACATTGATCACTGTCGAATCTCACCACATATGCTGGGCACTCACTCGGAGCTTTCGTCGGCCCTCCAACATGCCGCCATGGCCACATCACACCTTCCTCGCCGTCTTCAGTGCCTAGTGCCTCCTCGTCCGGCAGGAATTCATCGTCATCGTCTCCACGAGGATCTGGTCCAGTCCTGTATATCCAAACTCATACATTTCCTCCGCAGCTCGTTGTCTATGAGCTGTTCTGTGGTGAGTGGAATCCCAGTGCCATCTCTTCCCTCCTGCTTATCCTCCTCGTTTGCTCATCATCACTGCCTTCAGTTTCATCCCCCTCTTCGTCCCCTTCGTCTTCAGGCTCTTCACCCTCATCCTCCCTCATCTCGTCATCAGAACCTTGAGCTTCGTCGTTCTTTCTCCTTCGTAAAAAAAACTCACATGTTGACGTAGAAATAATTCCACTCTTCATCGTCATCCGGTGTCTGACGGGTGGTGGAGCTTGATGGAAGCTGCAGCGACCTGCCATATGCGAACGCTGGAAGATGACGTGTACTGGATCCAAGAAACCAAACGCAGACGGAGAGAAGTCAGCAAGGATAAGTGCAACGACGAATGGTATGTATGCAGCTCACCCTGCAAGTCGCCGATGGAGAAAAGATTGAGATAGGTTGTTGGAACCTCGAAATACTATGCCGGTCATTGATCGGTGGCGGTAATGTATATGCTGTTGCAGGACCTCTGCGAACGCCTACGGAACCCAGGCTGGCATCCGGACAAAAATCGACCTAAACGACCTTTTCCTGGCATTTAGGTTACAGTCCGAACATGCGATACCTAGTTTGGGTGTCAACTTGGGACGTATGTGGACGGGTGAGAGGGATTAGACCTCTCCTGAGGCGAACTAGAAGTCTAACAAGGCCTGAAAGATCTACTAGGAGTAGGTAAGTAAACATATATGAATACGCACGGCTGCACACAGGGTGGATATTATTATAAACGACGCTCGATGTTCCGTGCATTTTCGAGTGAGCCTTGTGCCAACGGTGAGACGAGAATTTGAACGTTAAAGGTAGCAACACGATGAATGCCGCACTGGTGAATTCCTGTAGACTGTTGTGGTGTCGATAAAACTCGACTGAGGCTTCGAAACTTGTTCGCGGAATGTTTCTTTTCACGCCAAGTAATAGAATCATCTTACTGAGATGAACGAAATGGTGAGGCTCATGAGGCGATGCTATATTTGACCGGTATCATACATCGATATCTATCACAAATCGGTTGTAAACAACCAAACCACTCTTGTTCGTTCTCCGGATCCATAACTCAGAGTCGAAGTGAGTTCCGTTGGTGCAATCGAAAGCACATGAGACACCTCAGTTCAGATCTGTGACGGGAGAAGCTATCGTATATCATGATATTTCATGACCATCGTGAAAAGCGTATAGCCGACGGGATTCGGAACTACATGTAATGATGCAGGTGAACATTCGAAAGGCAGGTATGAGAGCCGGATTTTTTCGCAAATCGATGCATCACGTACCGCATAAGTTGTCCAATTGTCGCAAAAAAAGACGCTTGAAATCTATCTCCATGATAAAGTGACTTGTCCATTAAGGTCGACAGAGGCATTCGACACCACTAACTCTTCAGTTGCCTCCTCATAAGTCCACCCTTGCACCATCCATCCCTGAACAGTCACCTGCGCAGGCTCCTGCACCCCGAGGACAGTGATCGTCTCCAGCTTCTCTGAATCGCATATTCTCCTTTGCTCTCGATGTTGAGCGTGGCCTCGGCAGCTTAGAACGTGAGGCACTGGCTCGGCCCAGGCGGGAAACTGATGCTGTCGTCCACATATGCGGTGCCAAACGCCATACCTGCGGCATTGAGGGACACAAGGAGTGCGTAGGGACCTTCGCGGGTCTCATAGATCGTGTACCCGGGCTCTTGGTGCAATAACAGAGCGGAGTTATCACGGATATGGACGTTGATGTGGCTTAGGGGAGCGTCTAGTGTCATGTTTCTTCCTGATGCTGCATTCACTGCGGCATGGGTGTACCAGTCGCGCTAGATTACGCTGCCCCGCCCAGGGAAGATCCCTGTCGGATAGTACGTCA
The DNA here is from genome assembly GCA_029603245.1 of Rhizopogon salebrosus TDB-379. Taxonomy (NCBI): domain Eukaryota; kingdom Fungi; phylum Basidiomycota; class Agaricomycetes; order Boletales; family Rhizopogonaceae; genus Rhizopogon; species Rhizopogon salebrosus. The sequence goes on from MU837512.1 coordinate 30,199, forward strand.
GCGACGGTGGTTATTGGTGAAATTTAGGCGCTTACCATCCACGGTCGTAGCTCCTAGGGTCAGGACTGGAGTCACCAGGACGTCATTTCCAACAAGACATTGTCTGTCCACGGTAAAGAGCTCAGGCTCATTGGGGAACTCGAAGAATAATGCCTTTACGGGCGGAAGACCAGCCATAGATGCGCTGGCAAAGAGTGTGTACTTCACGATCGTAGTCAATGGCGTGATCAGAGGATGGTCTTTGCATACTTACCCAGTACGGCAGTAGGGCATATTTAGCGGCAATGGCGATGCGCGAGGCATATGCTACGCTTGGCCAGCGGTAAGGCTCTTGGGGGATGGCACCATAGGTGTTATGGCTCCTGTAGAAGGGCATGAACGCCGAGAGCTGCATCCAACGGTTGCATAACTCTTCGTCGGTGTTATTACCTACTTATATCGTCAGCAAACACTGTTGTACAATCCGCAGGATACGTACGAAATCTACATGTATCAGCGCCAACCATTGGAATTTGTTAGATCTGGAACTGTAGCACCCCTTGAATGTTGAGGTACATGTATTGCCACTTGCTGTAGTTGTCGCAAAGCTGTCAGAGATGTCAATATCGCACCTTACTTCATTGAGTAGATTTGAGATACCCAATGACCACTCCATTTTCCAGACGAGGGAAAGGTCGATCTGCTGATCAAGAAGGGACGCTTTCCGGGAAGGATCGATTGAAGAGTAAGGTATGTCGTCTTATCTTCTAGGAGTCCGAACATATTGTGAACGTCGAGCCCCGCATACCCACCGTAGTGCGTCGCGTTAATTGCCACGGTGTGTTGACTAAGGCCACCGAACCCTGTAATTGAAATTCTAAGTTAGGTCGAGATCGTAAGTTGTAGCAGACAGATCTTACCGTTATGGATAGCATACGGCGGGCTATTGAGATCGATACCTCGCTCACCACCTGCACCGACACCACGTTTTTCTGTCATAGTCATGGTTGTCGAGTCTGGTGCGCATGAATATGTAGAGGTTCCATTGATAGTCATATTCCCGCTGGGTCCCCAGATCTTGATGTCTAGGTATCTTTTGACTGATCCTAGCCATCGGTTGACATGTGTCATTGTAGCTTCGTCAAACACTGAACATCAGAACATTCAGTGTCCCAACCCAAAACTTCTAACTATCATACCATTCAGGGTACCCAGTAATGACCCTGGCGGACACGTTCAGGGGAGCAAGGGCTGAATAGTTCGCGCCAGAACCACTTCTCACTATCAGTTGCAGATAAAATGCGAGTAAATGCTCGCCTTACCAGGAGTAGCCGCAGAATGAGCTTGGTTCATTCATGTCGAGCCAGATACCGGAGAATTCGACGCCCATATTCGACCAGTTTTTGAGACCTTCAGTCCATACAGAGAGGATATTTTCGCTGAACCGGTCCGCGAAGACCTGAAGAGAATGTCGGGTATTCGGTCGAAGGACCCAATACTCAAGACAAAGATGACTGACAGTGTACCCAGGCCAGACTTCGCCGATGTACAGAGACCCATCCGGGTTCCTTATCTACACATCTCTGCAGTGCATTCAGCACTTCCGTCCGTTATCAGGACACAAAGAACTCACTCTTCAACGCCTCGTGTGAAAGGATTGCACTAAGCTAACATAACTCAAGGTGTGTTGCGTACAGGGTGTCAGGAACTTACCACGTCCGTTGAATTCACTGTGACAGCGATACCAGCATCGACAATATGAATATCTGATGAATCTTCGATCAAACCTGTCAGCGAGAGAGGACAAGCACGCTTACAATGTTGATGATTCGCGGCCTTGTATATTCAAGTCAGAACTAACTACATACCATCAAGAGAAACCCTTACCAACTCTTGGATGAATGCACGAAGTTCATCCGCAGGGAAACTCACTGGGTCAGTAGTGAAGTCACGGTAAGCGTGGTACAAGTCAATATCGTTCCATTGGACTGCAGGGCCAAATGAGAATAGCAGGCCAAAAGTCTCATAAAAATTTGCCTGACCTTCAAGAGGGACATCCGCCGCGCGCATCTGCGCGACGTTTTCTTTGTCATCACTGAGGTTGTGGTACCTCCATCTGCGTATGCGTTAAATCAGTCTCCTGTACGCCAATCGCATTGCAGAAAATGACACTTGCACAAGTGAAACCCAAAGCCCCATGCTGGCTGCCACGCGGGGTACCCGATGATTGAGCCGTACTGGGAAATATCTTCTGCATCCGTGGGACCGGAGAAGTAAAAGTCCAGTATACTACCAATCATGCGGTACTCAATCAATGATACTTTGGAGCCTGGGGTGTCTGCAGTAAGATATCTGAACCCGCGGCACTGGAATACTACCAACGGACGAAATGGGAGCCAATTAGTCGATTCCGTACCTGAGTAGAAACACACTGGAGGAAGCGTCGCCGGTAGTAGCATTGTACCTATGTTCCAGATAGATTGGATGGGAACCGTACCTAAAGGTAAAGGGCTCATTTATCACCTAAGAATGGTTTCTACTCATGTAACTTACATATTCTCATCAATCGGATCCTGAATGTCGCGACTCCAATGCGTCTGAATGGTACCAACGCCTCCGTCTGTTCCGATATCGCGTCTACATCCACTGCTGGCAATTATTTCGCCCAACCCGTATATGTTGGTGCCATATGGCAGAGCGGAAGTAACCTGATCACGATGAGCCAGATTCATGGTGTTGGTCAAAGATACGAACCTGGAGGTATTGATCTTCAAACACGAGAAGGAACCATCAAATGCGGTGCTCGGATCGGACGCATTAGAAGATGGAATGGGAGTGGGTGGACGTGACGAAGCTCTCGTGTCAAATAACGGCATTGCATCGGGGTCGGAGCGTCTGGTGATCCAAAATGCGAAAGGCGTTGCATCGTAATTGAACACAAGGTCAGGGCTGCCTAGGTAGGAGGTGGTTGGCGCAACAGGGAGTTCAATCACCGACTCGAGGATTGTGAACTGTTGGTTGGCAGTGTCGTAGACCTTGACGTGCAAACTGAGACCAACGATTAGCGTTGTACTGTACACACAATACTCGGAAAGCCATGTACGTGGACAGTGATTGGTAAGTGACTTCGATAGTGAGGTCTAAGATGTCTAGTCCAAATGCATTGCACGCTGGGCCAGCGAGAGTGAGCTGAGCAGTGAGACCAATATCAGACTCATGCAGTGATCTTAAAGTGTAACCTAAACCCGCCATCATATTGACTCGTCAGTGCTCGATCGTAATGTATTGTCCTGAACTCAAACCTGGGCAATCTGTGACATTCATTGAAAACGTCGTTACGGCGCCATTAGGAGCGGGCTTGCTTCCTAGCGCAGCATGTTGAACACCAAATGGGATTCTTCCCAGAGCCGAAGTGCCTAGGACGTACAGAGCACCCAACTTGAAGAACAAAGAAAGCATGACGGTCGACCTGAGGAGATAGTCGTAGCATCCAGTAGGGAATATCTGGTAGGTTCGCATGTATAAGACACCTCCTTAGGCAAAAAGTACTACCACCTGAGCGACAATAAGAAGAATCGGTGACGTACAGACGCCATGCGTTCGCGAGTCACTGCACGAATCATGCATTCAACCGAGTTCATACTTTGTCATCACTCGGACTTATGCGAAAGCAATATTTGGCGAGTTTTATCATTATGCAAGCAAGTTCAAGTTGCCGGCGTGCCGCACAGTATTAGCAGACTGCAGTTGCACCTGCATCGTTTGACCGGTCTTCATTCTTCCTCCGAGTCCACCCATCCCCCTACATACGCCTTACATCCACCATCGATCGAGTCGTGCCTTGGGCGACTATAGATTATATTGCGTCCTTTCCGGAACAGACTACCGCACTAGACCGCGCTGCAATCCAGCTGCATGTTGAATCTGGATGTAAGACGTCTATTTATATCATTGGAATGCAAAGATGCTCAGTGCAGGGACGTGTATCACCATGAGGTAGCACATAGAAGAGACGCGATCTTCTCGCATCATGAGCTTTATGCACACAAGCGCGCTTCATGGTCAAGGGGCGCCTATCAAGGACATTTCCGCGGGGTTGTTATCTGCTGTGCCGGTTCTCTTCTACTTATCAGTGTCGCGAGAAAAAAACACTTCAGACTGAAATCTGCTAGGTGCCATGGAACTAGAGTACGCACATCCATATCCATGTTCTGAATAAGCTGAAGTTCTTTGCAGTGGTTTTGAGTTGCCTGACGATCTGTCGCCCCTTATCAGTAAGATAAGTGAGGATGCAGTGGCCCAAGGAGCATTCGGCGACGTTTACAAATGCGGACTGTCTTATAGTACAAACGTCCAGGTCTGCACTCGTAAAACCAGGCGTATCCCAACTTATGATAGGAAACAAGGTCGATGTAGCAGTTAAGATTCTCAGAATCTTACCTCATGACGAAGACAGCAAGAAGGTGGGCCATTTCCAACTAGCGTTCTTCACTGGCTTCATAACGTACATTGTAGGAGGTCCGAAGAGAAATGGGGATTTGGCGGCGGGCTCGACACAAGCACATTGTCCCCTTCTTTGGTGTCGCAAATAACTTCATGCCCTCACGGATATCCCTCGTATCAGCTTGGCAGATGAATGGCACCTTGACGTCTCTTCTTGAGCACAAACACGACATGGATTACAGGAACGTTTTCTCCTGGTAAGGAGTGGTTCTATGGGCGGCAAGAGGTGATAATTGAGTCGAAAATAGCTTCAGGATATCGCCAGTGGTCTTGGTTATTGCAAGTTTTTCTACTACATATTGTCACACATCTTCGGTCGCTCATTCAGGATATAGTGCACTCTGTTGGCATTGTCCACGGGGATCTAACTGGGGTACGGTATTCATACTTCAGTTTCCCGATGGTTTAATGTTGGGCGATGACAGTCCAACGTGTTGATTGATGTTGATGGTCACGCACGGCTCACGGATTTTGGGTTATCTTCCATTGTCAGTGCAGGTGAAGACTTGACTTACCTCGCCATCACTACCAGGCGACCTGGTGCCCTCCGATGGGCGGCTCCGGAACTAGTTGTAGAAGATAATGATCACATTGCGCCGACATTTGGAAGTGACATATACTCATTTGGAAGCGTTATGCTTCAAGTAGGTTTGCATTTTAATGACTTTCATGCTGATTACAATCCTTGCAGACATTGTCTGGACGCCTGCCGTGGTCGGAGATCAAGAGTCAGGCTTTCATTGTCATCAAGTTATTTGAAAAATGTCTTCCGCAACGTCCAGAATCATTGCCTATGCTCGATGCACACTGGGATTTCATCATGCTTTGCATGAACTTGGTGGTGGAATCTCGTCCCTCTGCTGCAGAAGTCATGGAACAGGTTAACGGGGCTGTTTTGTTGCGTGAGTTTCCTTACTTCATGCTGAGCGATACAAGGCTCATCTGATCATCGTCCCCGAAACCACAGTAGGTAGTGCCAGTGCGGCATCCGGGGAGAGCCAGCGTTTTACATTGCGTTTGGACAACTACTTGCGAGTCAATTTTAGTGCAGCCGCGAGGACACATGTTAGGTGGAAGGTCGCCTCCGCGGGCCCGCAAAATGCCCTCACCTGGCATTGCACTGTGTACAGTGGGCATAGTATTACAGTCCTGATGATGATCGACAGCTAACGAAAAATTCAGTCAACGATGTGGTGTATGGTGTGGGGGTAGGTCATATTATGCCCGCTAGTCGTGATGCAGCGGCACGACATGCGCTGGAGAGACTCGAACGCGAGGGCCTGACCATACCACGATCCCGCACAGTCCAGACGTTTCCATATGGCCGCTCAGACACAAGGAAACAACCACCCGACAGTACATTAACCCACCCTGATCGAGGTACCCATGCAACAAACATGATACAAACATTATTTGAAGCTCATCCTCGTACAGTGTCAAACAATGTGCTGCAATCAATGCTCGGTACCAGCATGTCAGACCGCATCAGGTGGGAATTGTTTTCCACGGGCACAACACATGCACCCGTTTGGCATGCCACCGTGTACAGTAAGCATAGTTTTTGCACCCCCGCTGAAGATTGACAATTAACGGAAAATTTAGTTGACGACATAGCGTGCGGTACAGGGGCAGCTTCTACCAAGAATAGTGCTCGGGACGCAGCGGCGCTGCGGGCATGGCAAAGTCTCAGGCATGAGCGTGAACACCTCGCACAAATTCGTATTTTCAACATTTAAGGATGACGCACGCAGACCACAAATGTCCGCTTTGTTGTCAGATTTCTGTGTAGCCATGTATAATGTAGGTATCTAGTAATTCACAGCTTACATCAGGATTCAAAATCGGTTGCCCCATGATTCCTACCTTGTGGCCTGGTCTCGTTCTGATCTACTACACGTACGAAATGCAGGGTCTTACCTCCTGCCTTTCGTTCGATCCCAAACACTCATTCAAGTTTAATATCATAATCCTCTAATGTGAGGTGGGTTACCCTTTGGATTAGCCAAACCAACAGCCTCGAGGGGGCGTAGTGTGCGTGCCTACCCCATGACTCCAAATACAACCTGGCTGAGCCTTTGTCACCAGGATAGCCCTTGCCTCTTCATACCGCACCGGCTCAACCCCAAGTGTATACACGAGGAATGTCCAAATATATGTAGCCTGAGAGTCTACATGGCGCAGCCAGTCGGAACGTCGGAACTGTTTACTCTGCCTTGGTATGATCTTCTTTCCAATCAGTCAAAAGCCTTGCGCAATATTGCTCACGCCGCTAATAACATAATGCAAGCGTCACAGAATATCACTCTATCAGCATTCCATCAACGTTTCGTGTATCCACAAGAACCTCCAAACAGACACATCGGATGGATGTCTAAGGCGTTGAAGACTTCGCACTGCAAAATCTAAAGTGAGCATTCGCATCCCATCAAGCTACTAATACGAAGAATATCACGTTCAGAAAATTTACCTCCACCTGAGGGCTACTTTCACGAA
>MU837514.1:40006-51294 GCA_029603245.1 Rhizopogon salebrosus TDB-379
AGGGTGCAATGATAGTACAATTATTTGTATTGACGTGAGAATGACTCGATAGATGACTGCAAAAGAGAAACACGTGCATCTGTGAATGAACCAGTAATAAAAAGAGGAAGGATTGACTCGATGCGACGCCAATAATCCAGAAACGCCTTAGACTTCCATCGTCCTTGAACCGCTACAACATCTGGAGGTGTCCCACGCAAGAGTAACTCTGTGGCCCCGCCGATGCGGAAACAATGACCTGACAGTTCAAGTAAACTAGCATCCCGCCAAATCTGGTTGCAGCGAGCTAAGAACCAGGGACGTGTCATAGGTGCCCAACCTCCATCCGCAGTTTCAAATGCGAAGAAAGGAGCCTCAGGGGGTAGAGAGTTGTTGGCAGCAAGATGATGATGTAGGGCTGTGAATGGATTGGTGATGTCGTCAATTTTGGTGATGATGACGTCCGCACCAGCTGACAGTGTTGTTTTTGACCAAGGAATGTGAAGCGTGGAAAAACTGATCCCGTTTGGAGTCTGTCGATGGTGGAGAGGTGCTGAACGGGAGATGTGGCGAGAAGGATTGAAGGCGTTGATTGAACTTATGAGGAGTTCGCCAAGACTGTGTTTGAGTGTTAAGTATCATGAAATTGGGTATTGAAATGATTCGTACTGACAGCATGACCAGAAAGCAGTGCATGCGATACAAAAAACAGCTGAGTCAAAGGAGTTTGACAGGTCTAAGCGTTGATACAGTGTGTGCATGTGTTCTAGAGTAACAGGTGGTCGACGTGGGCGGCGAGATGACTCTGGGACATGTTTCGAAAGAGCTGCTCTAGAACGACGCACAAGGCTGTGTCCATTCCAGGGGGCACCGTGGTAATCGTGCCACAAGTGAAGACCAGCTAACCAGTTGTCGGCTGTAGTGCTTGCGACTTTTCCAATCCAGGAACAAATGAAAGCGGCAAGAAGGTGTTCTGAGGCAGGCATGCGTTGACGTTCTGAGATGGAGTGTTCGTCACAAAATTGGTGAAAACGAAGGAGGCCTGCACCGTAATTCTCACGGGTTTTAGGCTCGACTGAGATGAGGAGACCGTCGAACAAAATAATGGCTGCTTTAAGAGGAAGTTCTGCAATGATTGATTCATGAAAAGATCGGGTGTGCGGGGATGACCAGAAGCGGATACGATCTCGAGCAAGGACATGAGGGCGAAAGGGGGATGGAGCAATGAAGTTATTAGGCTTAGGTTTACGAGGCTTGGGAACATTGCAAGCAGCGTTGGGCGGCAACCCGATCGTCAAGGGACTGTATAGAGCCTTTTGAAGAAGGGCCAATGCTGATGCAGCATCAGCACGTGCTGACGCGAGGGGTGTATTAGATGTTGACATAGGGGGTGATGAATGGTTTCAACTCATCGGAGAGTTGGCAAGGTGGGAGACGAGACTCGAGGGAGCCGACTTCGCCACGTGAAATCGGATCTGCCCTGTTGTCTGCAGAAGGTGTGTAAGTGAGAATGTGTAGGACATTGGACGACATAGCAAGTTGCTCGACACGTCGTATTGTGAGGTTGACCTGAAAGTTTCGAGAGCGGCCGTGAGTGAATGCACCAATGACACCTTGGTTGTCGGAGTGAATGATGATGGCTGTGTCTTTCCACCCAGTGTAGTGGAGTGAACGAACGGCGAGTTCAACGGCGACTGCTTCGAGCCAACCAATGTCCCGTCCATTGCTCTTCCAGCCATCAAGGGTATGCCAGGCATCCCATTGATCGCCTATGCAGATGCCAATGCCCCAATCTGTGGATGCATCGACCCAAAGGTCAATGTCGACAGGAGGGCCACGAGGTGAAAGGCTGCGCGGAGGTTGGTCCTGGGAAAGCGTGTTGAACCACCATTTTAGATCATTGATGACCGAAGGTGGGGGAAAACGTGAAGCGAAGCGTGAGGGAAACTGTGCAATGAACTGAGAGAGGTTTGAGAGGTAAGACCGGCCATGAGGAATGACGAAAGTGACATGTGAAAGCGTGCCATTGATGCTCATCGCTTCAGTGAAAGATATGCGTTGTGATGAAGTGAGACGACTAAGCAAGTCAGTAAGCTTTCGAAGATATTTTTGTCGTTTTGCTTCGGGGAGAGCAACTGACTTGTGAATGAGGTCCCAGAAGAAGCCGAGATAGAGAACGGTGAATGCAAATTCCTGGCGTTTCTTGGGATGCCAAGGAACGCCGAGTGGGGATGATTTCGCAATGATGTCGTCGAGTGAATGTGTATATTTGAATGGTGAGTGTGAACCATCTGCAAGAGGAAGGCCACCGCAGATGGCGAGGCGAAAAAGTAAGTGGTCGTCGACCCACTTCTTTATCGGTGAGATGTCAAGGCAAGGGAGAATGTCGACAGTAGCATCTGCGACGTGCCCTTGAACACCTCCAGCTGTTGTGAGGCCAAAAGGAAAAACATGGTCGATCCAGAACTGACCATTTACGCCAACCACGAGAAAACATTTGTGCGGTGGCCACACAGGGATGGTCCGGTATGCTGCTTCGACATCGAGCGTAGCTGCTTGCATGCCTGGCGGTGCTGATGCAATCTGGTGAACAGTGTGAGCCCAGGCCCATGAATGAGTGTATGTGAACATTTTTAAAACTAGCGCATTGCGTGCGTGAAGGTGTGAAAATCATTGAAATGTGAATTGAAGTCACAGAAGGTGTGACGAAGGAGTAATGCTGAGACATGTAAGTGTGCGAGAAGTTGCACAACTGGCGTGAGGTGAAATGTGCACGTTGAAAATGAAACTAATGCGTGAAGGTGCAAGTGAAGATGGGGAGACTTACGATGTCTGCGACTTGAGCTGCTGTGCCCCATTCTGTCGGGAAGTCATCAGCGTCGAGATGCTCGTTTATGGAGTATCCGTCTGCTTTTTGACGATATGAAAGGTCGCGTACGACACGAAATTTTGCCAGGTTCTCCTGCCTTTTCAACGAGGCCAAGAGGACATGCGACAAAGTGACCACCAACGATGTGTTCGGCCTCGTCCTGAGAGAAAGGGCCCGACATTCTACTAAGATGGACTTCTTCATCAAGATATGAGCGAATGATATGAGATTGTTGCAATGCTGAGGGATGATTCTGAGGAGTGTATGTGCGCGTAAGAGGGGGCATGTCCCTGATAGGGAAGCCATTGTGTAAATTGAAGACGAGATTAGGGTAACAAGTCGTAAGATTGAACTTGTGCAAGAATTGATCATATGCGTCGGCATTGTATGGTGTGATGATGCGATGAAGGAGACTAGTAGCAAGCTTTTGCAAGTGCGTGATGCGACTTGCTGCCGCAGATGGAGCAGACGTGAGTGATGTCTGAGCCATGCTTCGGGGAGTTGCACTTTCCGAAGTTGAAGGAGATGCACACGACAGAGTTTGAACCTTTGGCGTTGAGTTTGTCTGCCCACATGCAGAAAACGGGGTTGTTTTTTGCTGTGTGAGTGTGTGTGCAGCCGCTAGCGCGGTGACCTGTCCGACCACAGAGAAGGCAAAGGCTCGTTTCGGACGTGGCCGGGCCTTTGCCCCGTCAAAAGGGCCCTCCGCCAGAGCTCTCAAGAGATGAATCGGCCTTTTTGCTCGGATAAGGAGCATACCTCTGAGAAGATCCGCCTTGTTGCAGCAGAGCAGAGAACCGTGCTGACTCACGTATCGCGAGTTCAGCAGCATCATCTGCCTTCTTTTTAGAGACCTGGATCTGGATTTCGTTCCAGCGTCGCGCATAAGCGTCGTCGGCGAGGAATGTTTGGGTATTGAAGAAGATTCGTCTAGTCTCGATGTCGAAGGCTAGGATAGCGGGGAAGGAGTCTTTGAATTGTTTCCTAGAAAGGCAAAAGGACTGGTGCTGTTTGAAACGTTCGACGACGGCAGGTCCTGCTATGAGATTGATCAATGAAATGAAGTTGTCGGACGCTTCGTAGAACTCCTCGGCAGTGAGATTAATCTCCAATGGGAAACCTGCGGTGTCGAGGACCGACTGCTTTGGATCGTCCAGAACAAGGCCTTTACGCAGTTTGACGGAGGAAGGGTCGGTGTGGATCTTTTGGATGGCAGAAGGAGTAAGTAGCGTAAGAGGTACGTGAATCCTGGCCTTAGCGAGGTTAATAATAACACGCGGGAGTTCGTAAATGCTCTCGATGGAAGAAGCAATTTTTACGTTAGAGTCATTGAATGTAAGGACGTCTTGCGTAACAGAGGATGAAGAGGCCGTCTTCGAAGTAGTGTCAGGTACTTTGAAATTATCTATTAAGGTGTGAAAAACGGCCTTGGATGTGGGAGTAAGTGCATTAATAGCGGATAGTGCGTGAATTAAGGGGTTGCTAGCATCTACAGTGGGCGTATGAGTGCGATGAGGTAATGTAGATGGTTCAATAAAGGTGTTCGTGAAAATGAGAGGTTCTTCGTCGTTCGATACGACTTCGATCCAATTTGGATCGACGCGACGAGAGGCTCGTTTTTCGTTACGAGCAGATCGTAGAAGGTTTTCTCTTACAACATTGTCTCGGCTGAGAGCCTGTTGTTCTCCGGACCCGTCACGGAAACCTCCTAGACGATCGGCGATATCGCCCATCTCACCATCAGATAGCGCCCGACCAGCGTCTGGGTTGAAAAGTGACGTGTCTTTACCACCAGCGCCTTGCGGAGCGCCAGAATTCGACGTGTTGGTCATCGTAGATAAATAACGATAAATTATAAGAGAGTAGTTACAAAGACAAGTCGAATTCTCGACTTGAAACAAGGGCGAGTGAGCGATCGATAAGGATCAGAAGAAAGACGCGTTTCATCACGCGTCGTTCGCTCACTCGCTTAGTAAGCACTTGTTTGAGCTGTGTGCTCTCAAGTTCGCAAATAGCTCAAACGGCACTTCAAGGTGTTGGAGTTAGTCGACGCTGTACGAGCTCGACACGTGACTCCGGTTATTTCCATTTACTGTATCGTCGACGATTCGTCGTGGCTGAACCTTATTTCGCCGGTTTTCGTAGTGCGTAGGGACTTTTGTTTTACCCTACGCGTTTCTTACGGGTTCCCTGTAAAACCTGAGTTGGTATTACTTCGGAAGCACGCGCATGAGACTGCGAAACTCAACACAAGGATGCATGCCGGATCAGCTATCCATCTATTTTTGTGAGGTATGTGATACCCACTCAGGATGCCATGAGAGGTACTTAATTGAACTAGTACCGACGTATTGGATCACCAATGACTAGCGGCTATTCCCCCAAACATATTCCCAATCATCTCAAGAGTTTATGTCGTCGCAGCAGAGTGGCTCTACTGGCAGTTACTCTTCCAACCCTAAAGGCAAGGGCAGGGTGATGTGAGCGTCGGTCCCTCTGGTAGACTAGACGACGGTCCCACACTCACATGCTGTTGGAAGTCATCCTCAGAGGTGTTTCATTCTTTGCTTTCTATTCTGTTTTCCCGCTTCTCGATGTCCACTGCTTTTGACATGACCATTTTATGTATGAATTCACGTTCTCTGCATGATGTTGAAATTACTCGCTTGCTAGTTTTCTTTCTTCCATTTGCTTTCCACTGATTCATGTTCAATGGTATGAACTTGTTCTGGCGTTCAGCATGTCGCTCAATGATCCGTTTGTACACGCCCATATGGCGGGCGTTCATGGTGTTCATGGCAACAGCGGAGTGCTTCGAAATACATAGAGGATGTGGCCGGGAATTTTGTTCCCGCCAACGTCCAATGAGTGCAATGAACATGTGGAACACACTGAAGAGGTGCGAAAAAACGGAGACGGCAGATCTTACTGGATCGTCTTTCTGGGAATATCTTTCAAAGTGAGGCCGCCAGTAGTGAAAGTGAACATCGTAGGTTGGTCCACACCTGGCAAGCCTGTGTAAGATATTCAGGTAAAAAAAATGATATACTGGTGGTATGAATCATCTGACCCAAACGCAGGAGACGAGCGCGTTATCGACCGGGTTTCTCGAGTGTCCAGCCAGAGATTTACATTACAAGGACTCACAGCAACTCTGGCGTCATGCGAATAAGCACTACAACATATTCCCCTACATGCATCCCCCTCCACCACTCCAGCCGGTCCCGTTACACGCAGGCTTGAGAAAGAGTGAAGAGCAAGAAAGTTCAGAAGCCTGCGAGAAGTGCTGGAAAGGCCGAGGACACCAGTACTAATGGGTTGAAGATATATAAAGAAGAGCTCATGCCATGCCAGCGTAATCGCATGGACGCTGGATGTATCGTCTTCCTCTGATCCATGCAGTTGTCATACTACGTGCACGAGGAGGAAGCGCCATGGCTGAGGTCTCGCACTGGCAGGACTCGAAGTTGTCAAATGCTAAAACGCGCCACTCGAACATGATAAACATGAATCGCGCGAGTAAGCTGCAATACCAGTAAATATTCGCCTAAACGCCACAGAGCAAAGTAATACTTGAAGAAAGTCGAAGAGTTCAGAGAAAGACTGGGTTGAAATGTTGAATGCTGAATTCCGAGTTGCTCTCGCCAAATTCTTGCCATATAGTGACTTCAAGGCCAGAATCGCATCAGAACTGAGGCCCTGTAATACTGGATCGCGCTAGAGCAAATAAAGACCCATCGGGGGGGCGCCTAGTGAGAACAAGAGATCAAATTGTTCACGTGATTGACGCGTCGCGACTTTTACAGGCGTCACGTGGAGTGGCTGCGCTTGGTGTGGCTTCTAGCACGCTGCTCACTGCTCGACACCTATTTCTCTTGTTCCAATATCACATGCAGTCCAACTACAAACTTAACTGCCTTGTCCCGGGCGGTGACCTCAGCCATATCTTCGAGATCAAAATTGCTCCGACAGAGAGTGTCAGCGCCCTCAAAGAGTTGTTCAAGGAAAAGCAGAAGCATGCATTCCGCGACGTAGACGCTAACCGTCTTGATCTGTGGAAGGTCAGTGATCTGATGCCTACGATTGGGTGCTGACGATCTTATACTTTGGAAGGTCGACCTGTCTATCGACGGGACGCTGGAACACAATATTAATAATCTTGAACTTGATCCAAAGAAATCCCTACTGCCTGTGGCTGAAATGCTCGAAGTTTTTGACAATCCTCCTAAGCGTAGGCACCTGCATATTGTTGTCAAAAGGCCACCCGCCGGTGAGTTGTCTGTCAATATCGTCGCTCTTTCTTCATGCTGATTATGACCTGATTAGCGTCTCCTGGTCCACCAGTTGTCCCGTCCTTCAACCTCAACTGCTTGGTCTTAGGCGATGATCCAAGCCATATCTTCGAGATCAAGATTGCACCTACAGAGAGTGTCAGCGCCCTTAAAAAGGTTATCAAGGCGGAGAAGACGCCACAATTTGACGATGTTCCCGCTGACCATCTCACGCTATGGAAGGTAAGTGATCTGATTCCATCTTGCATCCTGATGCTGACCATCTGATACTTCAAGATCGATATTAATCTGGGGGAGGATGAGCAGTTGGATTTACCTGATGATGCTGAGGAGCTTAAACCGGTTACTCCACTATCCAAAGTGTTCCTGGTTACACCGGAGGACGAACATCTTCATATCATGGTGCTGCGCCCCCCTATATTGGTGCCACCTCAATACGTCAATCCTCCCGCGCACTCGGCACAAGGTCAGAAATGCTGATCCTGTCGTATCTAGAGTTCTTTCTGACGTTTGTTGGATCTTAGGCATAGCCAAGGACGACAGGCTTTACGGTTCCTTCGTCAGACCTTATGTCGGGGAGGCCGTGGACGGTTTCTTCGATTACCTGACATCCAACAACAAGAAATTCTCTCAAAGTTCGAGGCAGTATTATGCGAAGTTCTGTTCGATTGTTCAAAGTTCTGGCACAGGGAAGTCAAGGCTGTTGACCGAGGTCAGGCTTATATCTGTGTTCGTGCACAGTGTGGCTCAATATGTCAATTTAGCTCCGGAACAAAAACGTCATTGTCCTGTACATGAACATTCGTGAACGAAGCGATTCCGGCTTCCCTGCACAAGATGTCGTGCCTTCGAGTATATTGACCGGGGACACGGAGTGCTCTCAAGCCGAGTATACTGCCCGTTGTTGCGCGTTTTTTGCAGCCATATTCAGGACCCTCGAGCAAGAACTGAGTGGACTGATATCTCTGTTGCGCTCTGGTCGTCTGGATATCCCAAAGGTCGTGAAGGCTTGGAATGATCGAATGTGCAAGATGGGCTCAGCAGATCGTACCACGTTCTTTGACAAAGTTAACATGGAATATTTGGCGGTGCGATTATGTTATTAATAACACAATCAAAGCTGATGTCGGAGGTTCATTACAGATCCTTCGCGAGATCAATCTGGAGAAGGAATCCCAGCAAGCCAGAACCGCTGCAAACGCGCCAGCAGTTGAAGAGACCGCCGCAAAACTTGAGAACATGACCCTCACAGGTAAAGTTCTGCTGTGCAGGTACCGCCCATCATAGCTTACAGCGCAACTAGATACTAAGGTTGAGATTCCACAATTAGAAGGCGAATCGATTCTTAATGGCGCTTATGCACATATGCTGACAGTTCTGCCACAAATCTTCACCGATAAGCATAATCCACGACTCGTGATTGCGATCGACGAAGCTCACCCACTGAGCAAAATGAGTAGCAAGGGTTTTAGACCATCGCATATTCTTTGCAGGACAATCAATGCATACTCAAGGGCCAGCAAGGGATCGAACTGGGTTGTTTTCGCATCCACCACTTCACAAGTGGCAGCTTTTTCTGCACCTCAGCCAATCCGTAAGTACCCCTCGATTCGCCTGTCTTTATTCTTCACGGAATTTTACAGACGATTCCCTTCGTGTGGCGGTGGCTGGCCAGCTGTTGTACCCGCCTTTTACCCATCTTGGATGGGACCAGAACGCAGATGCCCTGTCTGATGTGTCGGCTAATGATGTCGCGCAGTTCGAACATATCGCCGGATTCGGTCGTCCATTGTTTGTCTTCTTGTTTTCGTGCTCGTTTCGTTTCATTGATCAATCATGATATATATTAGGTGGAAGTCCCTCATGGCTGTGGGAGGCGAGAATATTAATTCGATCATGACAACGGCTGCACAGAAACTCTCCAAGTCTAAAAAATTTGATGCAACAATGTCGAATGAGGCCCTCGCCGTCCTTTCTCAGAGATTTGCTCTCGATATTTACTTCGGTCACCCCGACGCTGTCTCTTATATTGACAAGGGTGTAGCTAGCCACCTGCGCATATGCTACTTGACAACCGATGATAGAACATGGTCCTTCACCGGTTATCCATCAGAACCCCTTTTGTCTTGCGCTGCTGCAGGTCTGCTCTATCAACAAACTGAGAACTTAGTGCACGCCTTGGATGTTTTGAAGAAAAAGGTGGATGGGGGGATGTTTGAGATAGGACAGAGCGGCGAGTTGACGAGCAGACTCGTGCTGCTGCTTGCAAAAGACAAGTACGTTCGAAAGCATCATGATCTCCTCAAGGATCCACACATCTGGGTCCGTGGTACAGACGATGACAATCCCTGGAAGGCGGAGCTTATTGACTGCCAGAAAGTCTCCGTCATTCATTTCCTGGAGCACATGTTTGGTGACTCGTTGTGGTCGCAGGCTGGGGATACTGCCAAAGAACGGTTTAGACATGCCTACATTAATTTTTCGCATTGGGTGCCTATGGATGGATTGATTTCGCCCGGGTCAGAAGTTAGGTAAGGTTTTGTATTGTCAAGTGGCATACTTTCTAAGACTCGGATACTGCTGCACAGATGCTCCGCCGCAGAGTGGACTTTGCGCCACTGGCATCGCACAAGCGCGGTCCAATGCTGCCATCTCCAGCCACTCGTCGACAAGATGATTCCAATCTATTTCGACGACCCGAACCTTGAGAATCGGGACATCGACCGCGTATCACAGATGTTTATCTCCGACAAAGCGGGGAAGAATTCCAACGAGCGAGACTTGGGGTTCATCAGCCGCACACACCCTTCGATCAAGTGCTTATCGCCCCTCCCCTTCATCGCTGTCCTTCTCGACCTCAATGGGGAATCAAAACTCGATGTTTCGTTTGCGGAGAAGGAGCCTAACCACCCTGAAACCGATCGATGCCTACGGATCTATGCTTCTGGTGTAAACTCGACTACATTCCCATTCTTGTATGGATATTCCACCGAAGTTCCCACTCTGCTAAGAAGATTTATCTCCAAGCCAGAGGCGCCATCATCCAATGAACGTTTGCACGCCCTCGTCAAATATGGGAGTACTATCGAGGAATCTCACATGCGGTGGGAAGCACAACGTCAACATGTAGAATAATTCATCACCGGCTCTAGCGCAGTCAAAAGCATTGTATTTAAATGGGACGTGCCCTCGCACTATCTATATGCGGCGGACGACTTTGGGGGGGGGATTCCTAATGAACAACCTTGAGTTCCAGAGCATGAAATATATCAACGCTAGGTGGGAGCCGTTATCAACATTGAAAGAGGGCAAGAGCCAGTGTTTGAAGTGCCAGTGGCATACCATTGGCTTGCCAGGAAAGAAGCACCGGCGGTTGCCATCCGCCATATTCATGGGAGTATGTATCTGCGAGTGAAGATGTCAACAAGTGTAGAAGAATATCACGTACTTCAACATTAATGCACGGGATCTCGGTAAATATCAATTGCGCACTCTATTCCAACTGAAAAGTCATATAGCCTTCTGGGAGTTGAGAACAAGAGGTCACTACTGCCTCCAGATTGAGTTTGCTGGCGACCTTGTGGCATTAACATTCGCAGAAACAGGGAATTGCCAGTCGAGCTTTCACCATCCGTCAACTGCTCCAGCATGCTGGTGGTGACTTTGTCTTCCTGATGACGGTCGAACAAGCGACTAGAGACAGCCTGCTGGCCTTCCCATGAAAAATGGAACTCGAGTGTGGGGGGTTCATCTAGTTTGGATAATCCCGGATAATCTTGAATTTTATCTTGAAACGACAGATCACGGCGCGACAGCTCAGCCGCAAGCCTGAGGGTTGTTCGAGTGTCTTCGATGCTCAGTAAATTGCGTCGCTAGGAAGATGAAGTCACTCACTTCTATCTTCTATTATTGCCGATACGACAACAGCACGAATCTGATTGAAATCAATACCTCCGAATTCGACAAGTTGAGATCCACCAGGAGTAACAAAAACCTTGCTGCCTTGGACCCTGGTGCACGGTTTATCGGCAGCATCTACCGCTGCTTGAACTGTTGGAATACAGACAATGTCCATAGACCCGTCGTACATACTTACAGTACGCGTCGGCATCTTCCGGCGTCACACTTACAATAGTTACACGCTCGTT
>MU837516.1:30676-51174 GCA_029603245.1 Rhizopogon salebrosus TDB-379
AGGAAATGATCATGTGCTGGGAGTAAAGGACCAGGTAAGGTGGGAAAACGAATTATGAGTTACCTTGCAAGCAAGGTGATATCTTTTAGTACTTACACTCGTGTATAGGTTAGCTAGTTTACTTCGAAGTCTTCGACTCACGAGACTGAGTACTTACACTCGTTTATAGATCTCGCTCGTGCCTTCCGTCGTCCGCCGCCCACCCTCCGAGTTCGTTCAAAAGCTAGACGGCAGTAGCCGGCAACATGTGATTATCCTACCAGGAGCCGACCTCGAACTGAGCTCTGGATGCCTATACCTCTATCCAGGTCTCGTGCATGAATTGTGGCCAGAACAACTTTTTACTGTGCCAACCAATATCCAGCTGCCCGGGCCGGCGGTGCTATACAGCGAGGATCTACGTATTGAGTCTCAGCACATCACTTTGTTGGCCGTACCCTCGATTACTCCCTCGGAAATGCGCTTCAGGAGGGTCCGCACGAACGCATTTGAAGCCCATCTGCTGAATGCTGAGTGCCTTCTCCAGGGCCCTGGATGGGAAATGCCGCCGGAAGCAACCTGAGTTGTTTTTCCGAAGTTTTTTATACATAGTCCTTCACTCTAGCACATCTAGCACATATTTTCCCCCGTTCGTTCTTCACTGTGAATTATCTTACTGCCCGATCATGTGTATATATACTATTTTGCTGATCTGTCCTTGCGCGAGGACTCGGACCAGTTGGTATCTATATCATTACGTGACTACTGAAACAATGGCATCGTGATTTGTTCATCAACGCTTGGGCTTTTTGCACGAACGTCGAATACCATTGCACAGGTAAGCGAATACACGTCAACCTTCCGCTACAACTCGATGGCTCTCATAGATGGTCAGTGCACCGTGTCCACTGTCCGTGCACGACATCACCTGTCACGTGATCCACTTCTCAATTGTTACTCCAATCCGGATCTCCCCCCTTTCTAGCTCTCTTCTTTTCTCCTCCTACTTGCTTGCATTTCTAAAACAATTATCCCTTCATCTCATCCTAATTTCGTTTCATCGCCACTGCAGCAATGGTCGCTACGTCAACTACGAAGGCGAAGTCCTCAACGAAGGCCGCCGACGCTGCTAAATCTGCCCAGAAGTCGGCAGCTTCGAAGTCGTATCATACGACTCACCCGTCCTGGATTGATATGATTACCGTGAGTTACCAATCTATTTACTGCACGCACCCATTCCTTGGTTATGTGCAATCATCGAAGAATGTGCGAAAATAACCCCTGTCCACAGGAGTGTATTACTACGACGTCCGATGGGACCCGTCACGGGGTATCCCGTCCAGCGATTAAGAAAGTTAGCACATGGTCTCCATTATAGTTTGTTATATAAATAGTTATGTCTGACCTTCTTCAGTTCGTGGATTCGAAGTACCATCTCGAATTCAACCCTTCAGTTTCAAGCCAGCTTAATCGAGCAATCCATCAAGGCGCCGATAAAGGGAAATTTGTCCTACCAAAGGGCAAGTCCCCCTTAAATTACCACGGTTGATATCATTTTTTACGGGATTCCATATAGGTCCTTCCGGGAAAGTTAAGCTTGCCCCTCGGAGGCACAATGAGGCAGCTAAAGAGGTACGTCACGTTCTTATCATTCTTGTCACCTTCATCTTGATCCCAACTACCATCTGTCAGAACACAAAGCCAGCCTCAAAGCGCTCGACTGTCGCTAAAGAAGGCCAAGCCACTCCAATCAAAGCAGCTCCTAAGACCGCGGCGAAGAAGACGTCTCGTGCCGCGAAGCCGGCGGTCACTGCGCCCTCCGCATCACTGAAGTCGGGAACGGGCGAAAAGAAATATCACTCCACTGCAAAGAAGGCTAAGGCGACTGGTACCTCCACTCGCAGGACAGCTGAAAGGAAGGCTACGACAACGCAAAGTACCGCAAAGAAGGTATATATGCGGAGTTTGTATTGATATGAGCGCTAACATCTCCAACACGTGGTCGTTGCTCAGACCGCCATAGGAAAAACAACTGCATCAAAAACCAGGCGAGGAGCAGCTCCTGCAAAGAGGACTACGAGGGCAGCCGCTTCGAAGCAGAGAGGCAAGAGGGCTTCTCGCAAATAAAGCATGTTATTCATGGTACGTAGGGTCGGACGCATTATTTCTGTCAGTGGTGTGCTCACCTGCTATGGTCACATTATCAGATTTCACGCACTTTCTGGCGTATCATGGCTAATGTCTTGATATCTCCTCAGAAACACGGATATTCCTCGCTGCTTTTCGTCTCCTGTTCAAGTCTCTTTTTCATTCACCTTGCCGTTTTTACGTCTTGGATGTATCTTCGTAACACTCCACTCACGCTTTCGTACGAGTTTTACCTCTGATGACGCGACTATCTGGCTTTGTAAAGTACAACTACTCTGTGGGCGATGGATTGTCACTGTATAAAACCTCATGTTCTCTCGACCATTGGACAACGAATTCTGTTCTCCCAGGAACATGCATGTGAATTTGTGTGAAAGCCTTTGATATCGTCTAAAAATATCACGCTACAAGGAAGCCAAACCGGACATACTGGTAAGGCCACCTGCTGGTCCTGAAGGCGATAGGGTGTAGATCTCAAACGATTCCTACTACTGCGATTCTAGGTTCTCCTTCTGTATAGCTCACAGTTGCGGAGCAAGTTGTACACAATGACATGATTAGTGAGATCCATATCTACTGTGAATATAAATTTGGACAGCATCGGTGTACGACTATGATTCAATGATAGAGGCATGCAATAGGAGTGAGCGCCTCTTATAGATAATTTTCGGCTCATTGCTCGCACTCTTTGACTATGTATATCGACAGGCTCCGCTACTCATCATCACTATCTCCGCTACTCCGGTAGTTATAGTGCACGGGCCATGCCCACGGATTGGACATCCCAACAATATTATTATTGACGAGTAGTGTCCGTCCTTAAGTAAAAGTGGTGCTACCGAAAACACATTTCTGAGGACTGAGTATAATTTTTACCAACCACGTCGTGTGAGAGCACTACATGATATCCTGCCTTGACGGGTGCCAGAAGGTGTAAGATAATAGCCCCTTCTGCAGAGCATGCAATGCTGGCGCAAATGTTGTCAAAGATGCTGCAATACCACATATGGGTCCAAGCTTGGCACCGATAATCATAGTGGACCTGTGGCGGTGTTGAATTTCCTATCAAATAAGGTTCCGAGAACGCGTCACAGTCAACAAACAGCAAAAACGGGTGTGCACGTGACTGTACGCGTCGGGGGTATAAATGTGGATGTCTTATCTGACCTGCCCACTCCAACTTTTGTCCGCCTCCACGACGTAATCGATTGTCTAGCTAGTCGCTACATATTGTTTACTTCATCAATCTCCCTACATTTTTCTGTTTTTAAAAATGTCTTCCAACACCTCTGTTTCCCCTCCCCCTATCGAGGTCCTTCCTGCCTCCTCGTCTAAAGCCAAGAAGCCCGCGTCTAAAAAGCCCGCATCGAAGAAGGCCGCCACCAAAGCTACTCCCAAAGCCTCTCCCAAGGCTGCTGCCAAGGCCGCCTCACATCCTTCTTGGAAGGACATCATTAAAGTCAGTGATGCATGCAACTGAAATAAAATCGATAACTCAGGTCACCACAGGGGTGCATCACCGCTAACAAGGAAGACGCCCGCAGTGGTGTATCAAGAGCAACCATCAAGAAAGTGCGCATACATTCTATGTCTGTTTGGTATCGACTAACTGTGACTGGACTTAGTTTGCAGAAGAAACATACCAACTCGAAGTCTCTGGTGCCAACTTGTACCAACTTAACCGCGCCATTTCTTCTGGGGCCTCTGCAGGCATCTTTACCTTGCCCAAGGGTCCTTCAGGCAAGGTCAAGCTTGCACCTAAGAAGAAATCCGCGTCCGATGACGAGGTATGTGACGATTGCACCCCTGACGACGTGGCGCTAACGTACATTTAAGAATGCAAAGCCCGTATCTGCAAGGAAGCCAGCCGCCGTGAAGAAGGCACCCGTTAAGAAAGCCGATGCCCCTTCCAAGAAGACGACGACGACGAAGGCTGCTGCCACAACATCCAAGGCAAAGAAGCCCGTCGCCACAAAGAAGACCACCACAGCTACCGCAAAGAAAGTCGCCACCGCACCGGCACCGAAGAAAGCTGCACCAAAGAAGACTACCGCTGGTGCTCCGGGCAAGAAATCAGCCGCAAAATCAGCAGCGCCGGCCAAAAAAGTATCGACTGCAAAGACAGCAGAGAAGAAGGTGAGCTGATGAGTTACGGTATGGCGAATCAATTTCACATTTCCTTCAGGTCGCAGCAAAGGCTGCAGCTACCAAAGCCGCCAAGAAGCCTGCATCGAAAGCAAGGCCAGCGTCCAGGAGGGTTTGTTCTTTCATGTGTCCTTCCAACTCTTAAGAGCTCACACTTTCTATCTCCTAGGTCGTTGCTTGATGCATTCTACTCAGTACCCTGATTCCAGCTTCTTTTGCGTGGTTCCTTTGGTGACATTAGTGTGCTCTGTATTTTTGATACCTACCTTATTCTTGTACTCTTAGTGTTGCATATCTTTTCACCAGAGACAATTCACTTGACTTGTTACGATCTCTCATTCGCCGTGAGGACTTGCTTAGACGTCAATGGTCTGGCTGTAAGTTGGATGCCCCGGTGTGTACTTCCGGCAAGGATTCATAGATAATTCCTCCATAAGCGCAGCTCACCGCGCTATAGATAACAATGCTAATGTGCTTTAGTTCCACTAGCGGTCTACGAAGAGGATGATGCAACGCCGACTTTCTGTATTATTTTGCAATTCATCGGAGTCATAAAAGCCAAAGCTCTGTAGTAGGTCGGTTTGATCATACGCAAAAGGTCTAGTAAGAGCTATGTTACTCATCGCCTGGTAGCGATGGCAAGGTTGCGGTTATCGTCCTCGATACCTCACCTCGGCGGCGGCTTTGCTACTATGAGAAACCACCCGCGACACCCGCCGTATTGCCCATCGAGCCTGCCACACTTGCAGTCTTTGAGGAATGTTCTTTTTCCATCCTTATTTTTTCGACATAGACGAACGTCAAGATGATGATTTCCATCATATGAGCCACTGCAGGTGATATTTCCAGCGTAGCCTTGCGCTTCCTTCCTATAAATCCAAGAGTCGCCCTATGAGACCGAGCGACCACAGTCCCAGACCCATCATTCAGAGAGAGCTGCGACCGTATCGGTAAGAACCAGATACGTCAATAGAAGAAGTGAAAGGCACTCACAACTACTACATGGAATTCCATATCCCAGCGATATGAACGACCATCTGGACCTGTGAAAACACGCTTCCTGCAAGTACTTCAACACGACATCCCGAACTCATGACAAGGAGTTACTTACCGTCCTGTCCAGCCTTTGCTCTCAATGAACCTCTTCGCGTCTACTTCAGTTCCGCCGAAACGGACCTTCGTCGAGGTAAATGTGTGCCACTCGATCTCTGCCATAACCTCGAATTGGTCGCCCATATCATACCGCTCAGCATTTGGCTTGAGTTTGTGAATTGTTGTAACACTGCTGAGGAGCGGGTTATCTGTCCTGTACACGGCTACTCCTTGCTCGTTGGTGATGACAGTGTTGCAAATCCGTTCAGAGGAGAGAGTGAGCACAATCATGTCTGTCTGCTTCCGCACTTGACACACAGGCTCTTGCGTCGACCTTTTGAATGATCATGTCTGAGAAGTTGATACGGATCATGTGCATGACAGACGGATGTGCACCGCCCTCAGATTGGCGTTTTAAGAACCGGATCTCCCACCTCTGAGCCGGAGACGTGCTTCAGGAATAGAGCCGATGACGGGCAGTGCATGTCATTCTTACTAGGAGGATCGGAGGATTCCAAGGTGGTGTAACCCAGGGATCATAGTATGGTGTGTTGCGACGTCCCCATGTTCCTACAACGTCCCATGTCAACAATAGATATGAACAAAGCCATTCATCATACGCTAGAAATTGAAGATTGGGTATCCAAGCGGAGGTCAATTTAGAGCCAGGACAGCACAGGTTAAATTCCAGTTTATTTCGCAGTTTGTTTCTGTATGTGGCGTGGCAATGAGTGACATTTTGTGACAGTTAGTGACGTTTTCGTGACATGTCAATGAGACCGCCAGTCGGGCTAGCAACAACGTCCAATTCACAACATCCATTCACCACAACACACTGTTGTTTGCTGTACTGTCTAGCACCGGCCCTGGTGCCTCTGCAGCCCCGCATCCCACTGCAACTTCTTGGTATTCGTCTCTGCGGTAAGTAGTATCCTTCATGCTGTTGGAATATTTCGGGCGTACATTGAAGTCCTTCGCATTTTGTATTTGATAATCTACTACATATATAGTTTGTACCTACGATTCGAGAACCTTTGCGCGTTTGCAAAGGGTTCCCTGCCTATATGGTTCCGTTCTCGCCATCTTCGCTGCCGAAATGCGCTGGCCGGCATAGCCCAAACTCAATCCTCACATCGCGTCGCCAACGGGAAACGCAAACCTACGAGAATGCATTGACCGCAACTGAGACCAGTTGAGCTACAAGAATGCTTTGACTACCATTGATTACAACGAGACCTCATCCCTGGTATATTTGTTGGCTCTTATCACTCATTTCGCCACAAAGCCGATGAGGAACTAGAGAGATGATTGTTGAAGAGGGGAAAGTTTGAAGATTTCCGGGAACATTCAGCCTTGATGATGGCCAGGGTGATATTATCTATTTTGTACGCTGTAAGAAATAGATGCTGTGAATTATTTTAGTCCATGAGAAAGTACGAAAAATTGCATTGAAATGCTAGAATACTTGAGCTCACTGTTGCCTACAGCGAGCACGAAGGTTTTGACAATGTGTGGCATGAGGTCGCGCAGAGTATCCAAATTGGGTTTGTAACGCTGGATGGTGGCTTGTCACATTTATTTGTGCATGTCGTGGTAAATGAAATAAACTGAGAAACAAACTGGAAGTTAACCTGTGCTGTCCAGGCCCTTAGAGTGAGTTTAAAACGAAAGCAGCTTACATAAGCTGGTGATGGCCGAGGTCCGTGACGCACATGATAACTACGACTATCGACCTCTTCAGATCAATAGCGCTCGTCCAGGCAAGCCAATGTAGGAATTCCAACAGAAAGACTTTACAGCCAAGGCAGTGGAGAGATTAAATCGGCAAACACAGATCGCCAGAAGCTTCTAAAAAGAAAGCCTGCCATGAGTGACTTTCACAAAAGGTTTGCGACAGAGACATAAAATATGCATATAGCAGCGTAAGTGTACCTAGGGCAAACATTTACCACCTCGCAGCAACCTCGTAGCGCTGACTTTGGCAGCATGATGATTACCCAAGGGAAACACATGGAGTCAGGTCAGATGGAGCCCTATAAGAAGATTTGAGGTCCGTAGCGGTCATCACCTTCCAGGCGCTTAAGCAACGTCCAGGTAAGGACACGGCGGATGTAACTGTTAAGACGCCAAATAAAGATGACGGGGACGACTCAGGGCGACGACCTTTGGATTCTGGAAGGCCTTTCCACAGTGCACAAATACAAACGTTTAGTCATAAAACATTTATAGAACATCCGCATTCGGGAGGAAAACGTTGGAATCGAGAGTTGGGTGAGTTCACACCCCGAGGGTTCGTGAGCGGAAGTTTGTTCTGCGAACGTGGATCCTTGTCCGAGCGTATGCTGGTGCATGCATTCCTCCCCCAAAGCTGAAGTTCTCAAACTAGTGGGCCGCCTGCCAGAGGACTTGACCAAGTCCTACAGTGTACGAAGAACAAACACAGCGTCCCCGCCCTCCAGAAACCGCCGCACGTTGCCAGTCACGACGAGCGCGCGCTGTTTGGGGTCGTCCCACAGCCGCCGTGCCTATTGAAAGAATTCTTAATGTAATATATATACCTAGAATATAACTAAAGTATGATCAGTATTAAATAGATAAGTTGCTCGCTGTTGCACACAGCGGGTGGGATTCCCGGCGTTGGGAGCCTCAGGTATTACTTAGGTTGGTGTGCGCAGTGCGACCCCAGAAACATGACAAGCTTGGTTGGTGAGGTGTAAGTGTAATTTACATGCAAGGGTCTCAATTTTACATACATAACAAAGTACTCAAACTCGAGGCCCCTATCATGCATCAATTTGTTCTACTTAGTAAGTCTATTGTGTGTGGCCACTGCGGGCCGTCCGCCACGTGTGCACCGCGTACGCGTAGTAATCGAAATGCCCCCGAGAGCAGCGAGAGTGCCAAACATCAAGCTCGCCGTTCCTTTCAAAACTTGTTCTTTTTCCATCCTTAACTTTTCGACAAAGACGAACGTCAAGATGACAACGTCCATCATAGGAGCCAATGTAGGTGATATTTCCAGCGTGGCTTTGCGCCTCCTTCCAGTCACCCTATGAGAGCGAGCGACCACAGTTCGAGACCCGTCGTTCAGCGAGAGCTGAAATAATACAGTTGAGGGCCAGATACATTGATGAAAGAAGTGAAGGGCACTAACAACAACTACTCTGGTCCTGGAAACCATATCCCAGCGATAGGAGCGACCATCTGGACCTGTGAAAACGCGCTTCCTGCGAAAACTTCAATGTGGCAACCCGGAACCCATGGAAAAGAGCTACTTACCGTCCCATCAAACCTCTCCTTTCGATGAACCTCTTCGCTTCCACTTCATTCCCTCCGAAACGGAACTTCGACGGTCTAAATATGTGCCACTCGATCTCTCCCATGACCTCGAATTGGTCGCTCGTATCATATTGATCGGCATTTGGCTTGGGTTTGTAGATTGTCGTAGTACCGAGCCAGTCAAATGTGGGTTCTGGAGTATTTGTCTTGTATACAACCATTCCTTGCCTGTTGGTGATGACAGTGTTGCGAATCTCAGATGATAGAGTGAGCACAATCATGGTTGCCTGCCTCCGCACTTGACACGCAGAATCAGGCGTTGAGCCCTTTAAATGATCATGTCGGAGAAGTTGATATGAATCTATGTGTACGACAGTCGACGGCCGCACACCACCCTCAGATTGGCGTTCTAATAATCGATACTCCCACGCGCCTGAACTGGAGACATGCTTCAGGAACGAATCAATGACAGGCAGTGCATGCCGTTCTCTGGGGAAGAGGATTCCAACAGAAAATACGCTGGCCAAGGCGGTGTACCCCACCGGAGGTACTGTGGGTGTTCCGACGTCCTCACCTTCCTAAAACATTCGATAGACAAGGACTAGAGCCATTCACCACAAGCTAGGAATTGAAGATCGAGCATCTAACTGGAAGTCAATTTAGAGTCTGCGAAGGTCGGTGTATAGCCAGATGCCAATCAAGGGCACTCAAATTGGAACGGCTTTCAGTAAACGAAATCAGCTTACATACGCTGGTGACGTAGTCTTCAGGGATGACGAGTATTGTTACGTCGTCCTTCACTGTGGGGATTCCAACAGAAAGACTCGAAGTGCGGCGTTGGGCGGTGAAGATATTAAATCGGCAGGCACAGATCGCCAGAAGCTTCTAAAAAGAAGGCATGCCAAGAATAACTTGTGGTTCCAAGCGAGCTCCAGAGCCACGAAAAAACATGTATAACAGCGTAGGTGAGCCTGGCAAATTTTTTGAATCACCTCGCAGCAACATTGCAGCACCGAGTTTGGCAGCTTGGCGATCGCCCAAGGGAAACATATATGGAGTTGTGTCGGATGGAGCTCTATAAGAAGACTCGAGGTTCGTGGCGTCATCGCCTTCCAGGCGCTTGCAGTAGCATCCAAGACTCGGCGGATGCGACGCCTGCATGTTAAGAATCTTAAGATACCAAATAGAGGCGACGGGGACGACTCAAAGTGACGAACCATCGGAAGGTTTCCACGTTCGGGAGGAAGCGTTGGGATTGATAATTGGATGACAAAGTTTGCACCTCGTGGGTTCGTGAGCAGAAATTTGTTCTGCGGACGAAAATCCATGTCTGAGTGTACGCTGGTGCATGCATTCCTCCCTCAAAGTTGAAGTTTCCAAACTAGTGAGCAGCCTGCCAGGAACTTTCAAGTAGATGGTGAATCGTGATAGCGCATCTGGGTCGTCCAGACTCCAGAACAGTCGGTCACAAAAGCTATACCTAGGGAAGGTGTTACCGATCATTTCGCACGTAAACCGAGTTGGAGTGTATTGCCTGAAAATACCTTTTGAGGGTGATGCGATCAAAGATATATAAGAATCACGGCTCTCAAGACTTACATATATAATATGGCACGTGTGTTCAGGAAGCTCTACACAGATGTCATGATAAAAGTAAGTATCTGTGAGTATCATACCTAAGCAAATCTTAAGCTTCCAAGGTGAAAGTACTGCGCAGCGGAGTGTTTGGATAGATCGGCTTGGCGAAGGCTGTTGAAACTCCATATCCGGAACGGTGACGCTGCACGTGTCTTATAAGTACACCGGTTTGTTGACTTTTGCGACTCAAATCATGTCATACTCAGAAAGCTCCCCGCTACTCGAAAATGGCCATCATTCAGATACCGCCAAACCACCTTTTACTAGCCGCGCTGTCAGCTTTTTGAAGGGCGAAGGCGAGCCATCATGGCCACAATCGCTTAAGTTCTTTATTTTTGGAACATGGTTCAACATCCTACTCGTGTTCATACCCCTCAGCTTCATCTCTCATTATCTGAACTGGGATGCTGGTCTACGGTTTATATGCAGTTTTATAGCTATCTTGCCCCTGGCTAAGGTGAGCACTCACTCATAATCAGACATGTGAAACTTGAAGATTCACCATTGTTCTTAGTTACTTGGCGAGGCGACAGACCAAATGTCCGTCAAATTAGGAGACACCATGTCAGGTCTCCTCAATGCATCCTTTGGGAATGCTGTAGAAATCATCGTTGGAATCGCTGCTTTACTCAACGGTGAGTTCGCTGTTCTAACGTCGTCGTTCGCAACTCATGATGATCCTAGGTGAATTACGCATTGTCCAGACGTCTGTGCGTGACTTGATACTGGCATTTCTTTACGGTATAATGACTTGGATTAGATGCTTGGATCCATTTTGTCGAACATACTACTTGTACTCGGTTGTTCATTTCTCGCCGGTAAGGGGCTTACTCTTTTAAGAGATAGTAGAGACTCACCTTACATGCACCAGGGGGATTATACCAGTCAGAAGGACTTTTCAATGATACTGGAGCTCAAGCGTAAGTCGTCTTTTCTCTCCTTTAAAATCCTTGGTTGATCTGCGATGATATTTAGATATTCTTCGGTGGGTTACCCGTGCCATTCATTGCAATCGTCATTAAACATGATCAGATCATGACCCTGACGGGCATCGGTAAGAACATTTTCTGCAACTTGACAGTTCCGCTGAAACATCTATAGCGCTCGTTATCCCTGCAGCTTATGCAAGTACCACCAATGCTGGACTGCCGAGCAATAATTGTGGTGTTCCTGAGGCAGAAGGCGGGTGTCCCTCTTCAGGTCTTCTTTTTATCTCCAGAGGAACTGCCATATTGCTCCTGGTGGTCTACTGTGCATACCTCTATTTTCAGGCATGTTTTGACGCCTTTTTACTCTATCCTTTTCTTAGTCAAGGATATAGTTAAAATCCCACGCCGAATACTTCACCCCTAAACCAGAACAGCGCGAGGAAACGGAGCCTCGCATGGGCACTGCTGCGGCTGGTGTCGCGTGCGTTTCGTTCTGTCATTCACTGCATCGTGTGCTGATACGTTAGGCTAGACTCCTATCGGTAACTGTCATCGTCGCATTTTGTGCTGAATTTCGTAAGTAACCCACGTAGTTCCCTGGATTTTATGTTTAATTGTTGTAGTGGTTGCTTCCATCGAGGAGACCGCAGTTCGTTATCACATCCCGAAGGCATTTATCGGTGTTGTCTTGTTACCAATTGTGGTATGTTTCACGTTGGATTGGATTGGCTTGGTTTGCCCACATCATTTGTTTATAGGGCAATGCTGCAGAACATGTCACCGCAGTCTGGATGGCGATGAAGAATAAGTACGAGCTCACAATTGCTATTTGCGTCGGGAGTTCGATCGTAAGTGTTCAAAGATTATTATAAGATCATGATCGTAGTAACTCCTAGACAGCAAATTGCCTGTTTCGTAGTGCCACTTCTTGTGATCGTTGGTTGGATGTATGATTTTGTCCTATTTGATGAAAGTTGTTCTCATTGTTCTGTAGCGTCGGTCAACCCCTGACATTACATTTTGCAAACTTTGAGGTAGGTGTCTTCACACAATAATTAATGTGGTTATTTAGACCTCTAACCAATTGCTAGACAATCATCCTCTTTGTATCTGTCCTCCTGGTCAACCTACTACTCTCGTCAGTTTCTCCTTTACCATGAAGACTTACAACTCACTGGTTTTAGGGATGGGAAATCGAATTATATGGAAGGCCTCATGCTCCTTGTGCTTTACTTGGTTATCGCCCTTGCCTGTAAGTTGCCCAGAAACTTCTTGAGATCACATTCTCATCACTTTTCATTTCAGTTTGGGTGGCGTGACGTGCTTGCTGTCAGGGGTTAGAATAAATACTTTATATTTCGAGACTCAGATGATCCTTTGTACGGTGTGGAGCCGAAGTGCGTCTGAATACTACAGGCATGGAACGAAACATCAGCGGAACCAATTCACCCACGAGTGCGTGCTCCACCTCATACTTTCCTTCAACTACATGGAGCAAGCATATGTATTACCGACAAACCACTTGCGAAGACAAGTCACCAACGAAAGGGTCGTCAATTTTTTTTTACAAAGTGAGATCATGGTACAAAATACAAAATCGAACCATACTCAAGCTGCAACATACCTTTTCCTTGGCTTCTGGTCCTTGGGTGGTGCAACTATGTTAAACTGATCGACAGTCTTCATTCCTGGTTGCTTGTTTACTGTTGTTCCTGTCCAGCCACCTGCCCCCATAACTTCATCTTTGAGAGGGGGGCGGGGCATGCGTGCAAATAAATTGATCGAGTCTTTACCTTGACCAATCTCGTGATGCATGACATTCATGCGCTATGCAGGCTGGTGAGGGTCACGTGTGTTTGGTCCTGGAGATCCTGTGATTCCTGTCGCGTCCACCCACTGCTGTGTCATTGGTACCGGCTAGCAGAGTTTCGCATGATCGGGATCAGTGGATAGCCTGTCGAGTGCATGCTGAATGATGCGGATCATGCCTCAGTGGCACTGTAAAAGAGAAGGTTCCGCAATTCCCTTAACATCTCCTTGATGGGCTCGCACGACCACTCTCTACCCAACCGCCTTTCAACTTCTTCAAACCCCTCATGGGTACAGAAGAAGTGCTTCCCCCCATCAGCCTCTTGCCAGATGAGAATTGCATCTGTCATATTTTCCAGCAAGATCTTGAGGTAATGAGTGCGATATTACTAAGTATCGAGCTCGGCGCCGGTGAACTTCAATCACCGAAATCCAACACGGGGGTGCTCGTAATGCACACGTCGAGTCACACCAGTGCCAGTGGGGTATTATTTTACACGAAATGGATTCACGTAGAATTAATGCGGTATTTGATTCCTGAGGTCGCTGGTTACTTAAAACAACAATAAGATTAATTAAATATCCAACCAATAGGGGGAGATATTTTGGGAGCGTATAATTAAATACAATCGGTAGGCACAGCTTCAAAAAAGTGCAGCAGCGACATGTTGCCAGAAACCTCTCGGCAGGATTTCGGGACCTTCGGTTTCTTCAAAGGAAGGAATACCCTAGTTGATTACATGCCAAGTCAAGTAAGAGCGAATCTGATCCGTCAAAACACTCACTGTCGTGAAGTCCATCTCATCTGGCTTCCAAATCTCTGTTTGTCGGGTATATTTCCAGAAAACGATCAATAATAGGAATACCGGAACAACCACATCTATAATAACTGATCAGACTCCATCGGTTACGGGGAAGGATGGCCTACATGACGTCATGAAGCCTGAGACTTTGAAATGCCAAAACACAGTGAATCCATTTATGAGGATGAAGATAATAGACCAGAATAGGCCCCAGATGGAAAGCCATGGCTACAGAAAAGTCAGTGATTTATGTCAATGCGTCTTGTTGGTCCTGTCTGACCTGTAGTGTATTCCAATAATAGAGCCCCCTTCGGTCAATTTTTTGGGCACGTAGCCCGCGATCTGGGTAATCCATTAGTATAGCAATGGCCTATAGGTACTAGACGAACGACCGGCACCCACAGAAGAAGAGATAGGTCACATTAATCGAAAACCAGCCGACGTACCCGCCCACTGTGGCGAGTTGCAGAAACCAGCTGGGACATGATATGAGCAAAATGGCTGACACAAGACAAGCTAGTAATTTACTTGAAGGCTATACCTGCACCTGATAAAACACCTAGCAGAGACAAGAAGGCGAAGGCGCTCTTTGGGTCCAGCCATTAGTGCCAGTGATAGAACCGAATGAAAACCTTCCATTCTTACCGAACAGAGCACTGCTGCAATTGGTAAGCCCTTCTTCGTACAGAAGGTGAGGAAATGGGGTGCCTGTCCTCGAATTGCCAAACCATAAAGGATGCGCGAAGAACAGAAAAGGAATGAGTTGCCTGCAGAGAATGCGCTGGTTAACATGCCAGCAGTAACTATACCAGGCAACGCTGCAGAGCACGAAATGAGACATGACCTTGGGTAAACAATATAGAGCAGACCTTTGATTTTTGCGCGCCTGATCGCAATTACGAATGGCGACTGTGCAGCGGTGCCAGCTCCCACTGAATTTGAAGTCAACAGACCAGGGTCATTTGAAGGTACAATGAGCCCCGCAACGAAGATGCCGAGAATCTGACGAGATGTAAGAGGCTAACCATCGTAAAATATCATTGAACTCAACGTAAAAAACAAGAATTCGGTAAAACACTCTGCGAACTGCTTTGGCGATATTCCTGCGTGGGTTCTTCGTTTCGGAAGCAGCACTATTAGATTGTTAGTTGATGAATATTAGCCTGACGAGGGATGCGAAATACACAGCCACTATTTCCATCCCCTGGTAGGCGAACGCAGCTTGAACGATGACACTCAAGATTCCTATAAAGTTATTGAGCGAAGGATGCTCAGGTTCAAGTCCAAGTGAGGGGGCAACGAGGGGGCCTGGATCCTTCCAGTACTTTGGACGACACGACGGTTAGCGCACCACATCCCATTATGAATACAGAGACGTACTAGAAAACCAATTGACAGTTGATCGTTTGGTAATCCCCCAAGGTCGATGAGGAGACCAACAATGATAAGAGCAATGATCATTATTACTAATGGTGACGTTAAGTTGGGTGTACATTGGTCGGAGACCAGCTCACATTTCATGGTGGAGAAAGCAAATTCAGCTGTTCATCCTTTAATAGCATATACATTGAACTAAACTTGATGGACGTACTTTCTGCGAAATATCTATAGAAAAATTAGGAGTGAGTACATAGGTGCAGCCTAGTTCGAAAACTCACACTACACCAAAGATATTCGTGGCACACATGACGATACAAATCACCAGAGTATAGGCCAAAGCGTGACCTGTCTACACAGAATTCTAATATTTAGTACAAAACTGGAATAATGTAATGTAGGAGACTCACATCCCAAGCGGTGATCAAAACTCGCGCTCCAGATATTTCCGCAAGGACGGAGAGTCTGAAAACAATTAGGAATCAATGCATCGCCGTAATCAACTCGTATACACCTACGCATTTGTCTAATGAAAGGCACTCGTGATATAAGTGTTATTTCAACGGACAAAAATAGAATCTCACGAGAAAATAAATCTAACAAGTGACACATCCAATCAGCCATATTCGTTGCGAGCACCTAGATGACGCACCCAACCAACCTGGAGAAGATGTCAGGTAAACAGTAGGTAAGAACAACTATGTCACTCACTGCAAAACCCAACGCAGGATCTACCCAGCGAGAAGCTAAGCGCCAAACCATCAAGTCATTGTTAGTTCGATCTCATCTGCGGGTAAAATTAGAAATACAAACCAAAGTAGGGAAATGTCCCTGATACTGGGGCGAGTGAGGTCATCTCTCCGAGTGAGCATAATGACCTTGCATGATTTGAGCAGGGGAAAATTATCACAAACTGCAGACTCACGCATATGCGACAGAACCAACAAGAGCAAATGTAATTAGAGCACCAAGAGGCCCGGCTGTATTAATGGCTTCCCCTGAGCCTAGGAACAACCCTGTACCTATTGTACCAGCGATCTGGAAAATCAGGTCAGAGAAGCTGGACGGCTTAGACATTCAAGGACTCGCAGCTATCCTGTCGTGAATGACCGATGAGTACCAAAAGAAAAAGCTTGCGCTGTCGGGGACATACATCTGGATATGTCGTTGCTTGAGCCTTCGTCTCATGAGATCAATGGAAGTAACATCCAGTGGGAGGTGACTCTTCGAGTCGAGTTGTGCTTCGGAGGAAGCGTGATCATTTGATGGTCCGCGCTCTCGAAGTTCATATGATGGCCTGTGCTCCTGGGGGTAACGCGAGTCTCCCATGGCGACACCGCGAGACTGAATGTGGACTTAAGAGGAAAGGTAACGTGGAGGGCGTGAAGGAGGAAGAAAAGATGGGAAGGTCTCGTTAGACTCGATCCTATGGAATCGGGCGAGTTGGGCGATTAACCACCACAGCCAATTCCTCTTATCGAGGCCATGTTCAGCATAGCCCGGCGCAGAGACGGTGCCTGGTCTAGTTATCCGTGATACACTGTATGCACTTGGGGTACGTCTCGGCACGATGACCAAATCGAGGGACCAGGTCCAACGTCTCATGATCTGTACCGCAGTTATAATGTTAAGGCTCTGTTAGGTGATATGTACGAACCTGCTTTTACTAGACTTGAAGCCCGATAGGAGAATGCTTGATAGGAATGCCGGGGAAGAATGCTTAGCTTGAGGAGATGACGTATACATGTAAGTTATTCGAGCGGTCACCGGTCACGAAGTTCGAACTAACCAAAACCAGACTACCCTGCAGTCGTAGGACCCCGCAGATTGGCCAGGCCTAGGCCCCTGACCCAGGGGCGAGAACTTAACAGACCAACAAGTAGTTTGGTGTAGGAAACTTCGTCGGGACTCAGTCGGCCGGTGCTATTGAAACTTACATTTCTGCGAATACTGTGTTTCTATCTATATCATCATCACCGAAATTACAGAAATCGGATCAGTGCTGATATTAATGAGGTCATAGCAGCATACAGAAGGTCGCAAAAGGCGCGCCAGACGCATTAGCATGCGGAAGGTGGAGAACATATCGGGAACCTGGTATTGGGTTAGAACGCGGTAGTTGGGCAGATAACTCGCAGCTTAGCATAGTTTTTGACCTTATGAGTGCAGATATGGCGAAAGCGCTGATACGTTCTGATATGGTCACACCAATCTGATAGGACCTGATAAGACCATATCATTGGGGTACTCTATTACATGGTATGAGCAGCTTGAGGGTAACAAAGGAACTGTGAGACAAGACAAGCGGCCCGGAAGGTGTGCTGATGCTAATGCGAGACCGGAGAGAGCGAAATGAGACATGCGAGATCAGGGTGACTGCAGAGCCAATGAGATGAGTGAGAGAAGTGGACTCGGAAGCGTACTAACTGGCAAGATAGGTAAAGGAAGACCATTTCCCCCCTCCTTTTCTTCGGTGCGATAGTCTTCGCCCACATGAAATAAATATTTATACCAATCAAAATTAAGATAGAACACACCGTAGGAATATAAGCAACATGATGGCATGCTTTTGACGCTGGTTTCCCTCGCGTGTACTTTGACTGGTTACCAAAGTACAGGTAGAACGGCCATATTGAAGCATCTCCAAAGTTCGTAAGGTGAGTTGGGTCCAACCACATCATGAGAGGCGCCACGACGCATTCGAGATTGACATCGGGTTCACAGGGAAGATCATCGATCTCGCTATATGCATCAGGCATGGCAGGTGAAGCGAGAAGACTTGTACAGTTTTCGTGTCGGAGACCTTCCAGTATTGAGAATAGAGCGTCATGTGAAAGGTCTTCAAGACATCATCCTCAAATATCGAACGAATGATCGACGTTAGCAATCGGTGATGAACACCCGGCGCTTCGAGCTCTGGTGCATGTGCCTGGGATGTCCATGACTTTCGCTCTTTCGGCAAGCGTATCTTGACTGTTGATTGATGCCAGCCGTGTTATTCTCGGAAGGGGTTTGGCTTATCTAGCAAAATTTGTCCAATAACTTGGCCTCGCGAGCAGGATTAAAGTCGAAGGTCTCTTCTCCTCTGAGGCTCGGGTGCGAAGTGCAATGAGCAAGGCGAATGGCCTCAGCGTCGGACTTCTGAGGAGTTCCAGAATAGAGCCAAGCCTTTAACAACCGGCAACTTGTGTTGGTGAATACATCAAACAAATGATCGGTGTCCACGTCAGGTTGACTAATTTCTGTGGAGGCTCGCGCAGCGTTCAATCCTGTCACCTGCTGCCCTTCCAGCGCTGGTGCGTCTGTAAGAGTGATAAGATTTGAGCCGTCTGGGGGAAACAGCGTGGGGCGCGTTGAGTAGATGCAAAAAAGTCCTATAGAATCCGGTTCCGAACAGATCAGCAGGCAGCTGATCGATGAATGATGAACCATCATCGCTATGTTCGGAGGGGGGGTGCTCATCAGGCCGTGGAGGTACATGAGACTAAGGGCGTTTTTCGGTATGTGAGCCAGAGGTATTGCTGAGCCAGGAAGATAATCAACGCATGCGAATAGCACGCCACAAACGCTCTGAAAGAACCTGTGGAGGTAGACAAGGAGGAGACAATTGGCTGGAAGGCCCTGCGATGGTCGCATCCTAGAGACACTACTATAAGCACATCAGGAGAAGTGAACATGAACTTGCATCGTGAAGTACAAGATCGATATACTCGAGCTCGAGTTCGTCAACTGGCGTAGGTAAATGTGATGGCCCTGCAGCGGCATGTGTCTATGACACTGATGAGTGATGTTAATGTATAGGAGATTGAACAGACTCGCGGGAAGAGGACTTCCTTGATGAGTATCAAGCTCTTCAAGCGGCTAGTCAACCGAGTTGGGTAAACGAGCCCTCTTTGCATCACGAAGCTTGTCTCTTGCTCGCGACTTTCGTTTTCTCTCCAGTTTTGAAAGAACATCGCCCAGCGTTAGCGATTTGTTCTTGCTGCATCGTTTTTACGTTTTACATTTCTCGCCACAGGTGGGATCAACCATGTAGGAGATGTATGCGTGTCTGCAAGGAATTTTTCAGTACCTAAAAGAATAGCGAATCAGCTTCTCTACGATGAGCGCTGATCAATGATAAGGCAAACAAAGTCATCAGACTCTAGAGCTTGTGAATAACTTGTACTCAAACTTAACAGTCTAATGAACTTGCAGCATGACGCATGACGAGATATTGAGATGATAGATGCAAGACGCAGTTAAGGTTGGGTGTGAGCGCTTGAGCGATAATCGATGAATTATGACCCGTTCGTAGATAACACGAACAAATTGGCCCGTCGCGGCGGCGGCGTCGCGTTCAAGTCAGCCTGGGGTAAGTACATATCTAGGGAACATGAACATGGTCTGGACTTACTAAGTTACCCGGAGTGCATCAGACTGACAGCAACCTTACACTCTTACGACGACGCAGCCGTACACCTTAGAATTTATCCTGCAATCCCGTCACCAGCAAACGTCGTGCACTTGAACTTCAGACTTTGGGAATTTCTGGGATGATATGACTCTGCCACTACCTTCACCTATCTACGGATTAGTAAACACGCTGTCACAGGCTATGTTCATTTCCCCACACCGGTGCACCACTGCCACTTTGTCGTCGTCGTCGTCGTCGTCGTCGTCAGCGTGCTCGTCTTCGAGCTCTCTCCTCCAGTTTCCTTCCTCCAGCCGCACTCCCTATGATGCGCTTGCCATCCAGATTTTGACATGTGCCCCAGCCGTCCTCCTTTACTGATTAGTTATTCTCTGCAGCATGACCACCCTCCGCCCATTCTCTACCTCTCGGGAGTCTGTCCTTCCAGTCTGGTCGTCAACTGCGCAATCACGGCGCTCACAACCTGATGCTCAGGCCTTCTCTGATGTGGATCAACATGCTTTGTCTACTCAGGCTGAAGGGCCTGTTACAACGTTGGACCATTCTTCTTTACGCCCTCCATTAATTTGATACCCTCACGAGTCACCATACCAGGAGCTGTCGAAAAGGATTAGTACAAAATCGCTGTGTACGCATCACCGCCTTGCATCACTGTTTCGTCTGTGCAAAATCCCGAACACTGCTGCCTCCCTCACGTCACATTCTCCTTCAATCCTCGTGGCCCAAGCTAGACAGTGAGCTGGACACAATTTCCACTTCGAATCGCTTATGCTCTGCATGGAGATGCTATGTCCTAATCGGTTCGGAAACGGCTGAGGTGGTTTCTTGGTGAGTGTGTTTAAGATCCGGTGGTACCAAAGGCCCCCAAATCTGGGATATGAAGTT
>MU837521.1:4421-36778 GCA_029603245.1 Rhizopogon salebrosus TDB-379
CTTGCGATTTAAAATCCGTAAATGCATAGACCGGAGAGAGTGGAAATTGTCGACGCGTGATTCTCGTTGAAGGTGTTGAACCAACTGTGAATTTCAGTCCTATCGGTGATAATGGGACGTACGTGATACTGCGGTAGTTCACAGTAATCGAGTTGGATGATGAGTAAAGCAGGGGGATGGTGCAGGTAGGCCATCTTTTCTTCGTGTTACAGAGGGTTCAATATGATATCAATGATTCGTCCACGCGATCCGTTTGAAAGATCATTCCGTATCCGTGATTCGAACCTGTTGATGGAGTTTGACCGCTGTGTCAAACTGCAGATAGATGTTTCTACCAAGTTGACTTTTCGCTGTTCGTAGTTTCTGAGTATAGAGCGCGATTTGGAGCAGCTACGGGGGGAAATCTGATGAGCGAGAACTAAGCATATGATATCATTATGACGAAAACATGGTGGCGTCTTTTTTTCCGATTTAGGCTAACATTTACCATTGTTGTCATTTTACATATCACGCACCACGCCAACCTGACCTTGCTTCGCAAGGTAAAACAGAGTCAAACAACTTTGGTGTCTCTCTTGAGCGACACCGCCTCTGAATGGATGCCGCTCCTCCGCCACGAATGGATCCATAGTATAGTACTCTTTCCCGCCACGGCAAATGAGCGCCCAATTACTGAACAACATATACTATCCACCCAGACCTCAACATGGTCCGATTCGGTCCCACACGTGAGCCAGTGGCTTGTGCCTGAGATATCAAACCTTATAGCAGGATGTCTAGATGATCCAAGAAGGTGAGTTACATTGGCAACTAAAATGATATCGAATAAATGTCAAGCAATGAAGGAGACATGAGGTGTAGTAGGTGGAAATAAGGCGATGTCCTATCAACTTTGACGATGGGAAGCCTCACTGGCCTAGGAATTTCTATTTAAGTGTCGACCACGACAGGCGAGTTCATGGTTCTTCTTCATATACGTGCGCGGGAACGCCCTTCCACAGCGAGCGCAGACAGCCTTAACCTTTCGCAGATGGATCTCGTCCACATACCGAGTGTAGCTATCCTTATTGACAACTCTCGAGCATCCGGACCATGTGCACTTCACTCTCTCCTGGCCGCCCTGTGCGACAGGAACATGCCGCTCTTGGGAACCGCTGGTTGAAGGGTCAGATGAGGACTGCCCCTCAAATCCCGTGCCGTGTTGAGATGTGGATGAAGGAAACTGTTGGGCATCCAGTTCGGAAGTGTTGAAGAGTGAGAAGTCTAGTCACACACAGTAAGCCAAGGAATGGTGGTGAATGTAGCTAATTCTACCTGGAGGAAACTGGCTGAGGTGAGGATTTGTCCCTTCTGGCAGGATACTAGTGACCCAGACAGATTCTTGCGAAAGAAGACCGTACTCTTGGCCCGGGAGTTGTCCTTGTAAGTGTTGGAGTGTTGATGACATAGGGGTAAAATTTGTCGATGGCACGTGACATGGACCCTCATTCCACATGGCGACTTCTGGCTGGCGGTTGGAGAGGATCTCTCTGAGGCAAATGCGGGTGATTTCCTCGATTGTGGTGTTAAGCCTTCCATGATGGTCTTGTTGATCAAGACATTCAAGAAATGCTTGCGCGGTGGATTTGAGTGAGTCTTGATCACTGGGTGCGGATGACGTTGATGGAGGTATTGATCTGGAACTAAAAATATATATTCATAAGTTAGCTCGTGCCCATTGCACTTCATTCCGAGTTTCCTTACTCTGCTAAGCGCATGTTCATTCGACGCTGACCGTGGTTTCTCGAGTGGGCTGAGTTGCAGGCGTATATAGATGCAGAGACTCTAGGGCGGAGAATGCTAGACTGCTTGTCTGCTGCGTAGGAACGGTGTTTAGCTATTGATATAAGTATGTATAACGAACATAGTTCACCCCCGGTTACATGTGTATTTCCTAGACCCTCCAGAAACAGACTCAGATGCCTTCCAGACATGATTATGTTACATATGTCCAGTATTTATTCCACCCATGTTCAGGCCATGGCCATGATTACTGAAGGTCT
This sequence comes from Rhizopogon salebrosus TDB-379, assembly GCA_029603245.1. NCBI lineage: Eukaryota > Fungi > Basidiomycota > Agaricomycetes > Boletales > Rhizopogonaceae > Rhizopogon > Rhizopogon salebrosus. Next base: position 6,464 of record MU837521.1, read on the forward strand.
ACTTACAGACTTATGATTGTGGAACACCAGGCAAGATATAGCAGACATATGAGATATCATCTACTAGCTGAGTCATTATTGAACACTTGTCACTAAGTACCCAACTAAGCTCGACGGTCCACCTGTGGTTTCACAAGCTCCACTTCAATCTAGCAGCCTTGAATGTGTAGTTCGTCTCCGACGAATAAATTCTTTGCTCGAATATACACGACTTGAATGATGACGATAATAAGTCTCAGCCGCAGCATCGAGAGCCCTGAGTAGATGATTACAACCAGCTTGTAAAGGCGGCAGCCCGGGTCTTGGACTTGTGAGATAGGAAAGACAAATGGCATAGACCGTCGGCCGTATAGCGGCTTGATTGAGTGACACTGGTAATACCACTGGATTCATATCTTGAGTCAGCCACCGCTGACGTGACTTGAAGCTCCAAACTAAAAGTCTGACATGTCTGACATACGTCCGTCACACGCGACTCTGGTGAACCCGCGGACCCGCGCAACAGTGAAGTTGTCGAGGATCTTATTCAGCAGTATGACCAATGAAGGAAAGTACTTAATGTCCAGGACCATTATGGATTTATTGAATGATAGTGGGGTCTATGAAAATATTTGTGCCTAAGAAAATCGTGAAGTTGTCTAAATGAATGAATGTCCTTGACTGCCGCAGAAACGGCATGTAAGTGGTGAGATATTAGTATGCCCGTATCCCAAATGTCCTCGAGCCCAAGTAAGACAATCAAAATGCTATTGCAACATCGCACATCGAAGTCGAGACCCATGAGTAAGGAGCCCTGGGTAGGCTGTAGATTGAAAGCCCGTGCACGAATCAACCGGAGTATCCGTAGCTAGGGATGAGTTCCCAGATCAGCTGAGACTTGAGGAAGCAAGCTGCTCGAAACTCGGGGAGAAAATTAGGAACCGCCATCCTGGTTCGTGATGACTGGTTTCTCTTCAAACTGCATTAGTTGGCCGCACGCTTTACTGCGTTTGCGAAGTGAGGATCCGTAGAATAAAAGAACCTTTCGATTGTGGTGCGATAAGCATATGTGAGATGTCGGGATACATCGAAGAACGCACGAAAGGAACTGGAATCAAGATGACAGCGACCCCGCCGAAAAGAGTGTTGGCCCATTTGTATGAGAGTTTGTCGAATATCTTACGAGAGAAAAGAGGGAGTGCAAAGCTACCCAAGTTACCTAAGATTGCTCAGCATGGGAATACAAAAATAGTGGTGACGTACGAGTCAAGCTTTGACCTGCCAAAGCAGACGACGCCATTGGGCCATAGCTAGAGGAGTACATAATCTTGAATGCAGACTAAAAGGGGAACAGCGCAATGTACTTACCAGTCCGCCAAATATATGAAAACCACCTGATATGAAACGAATGAACAAAACATGAAGATCTAGTTTAACCATTTTGTGAACGCTCTCGACCACATGGAATGATGAACACACTGTTAAGCCAACCACAGGCCACATCCAGAAGATGCGAGGGTCAGCTGTCCATGCATAGATGAACATCGAAGTGGGCAGTAAGAGGGCCACTAAACAGGCGATGAATAGCCTTGCCTCAGGGCCTCTCTGGGAGACGTATTTCCTGAACAGACCAGTCAGATACAACACGTGAAATTGTCACAACGTAGCCCACCGGTACAGCGCATCCTGGTAAAAATTGGCACAAAGTCCTAGCACACTTCCCACGCTGCAAGGACGAGAATCAGGATGTGGTAGCTCAACATCAGGAGCGCACTTACATGACGGTAATGAACACTAGTCCACTCTGCCCAATGTTGAAGCCGTAAATGTCCCTGAAAACCCCAGACACGGATCTGTTCGAATTCCTTAGCGACAACTCCCCACTTTATGTCAATAACACTCGCATACCCGATCTGGACGAAGAGAACGCCGGCCATGAAAAAGACCCAAATCTGCGGAGATAACTCTAGAAGAAGCTAAAATATGATGGGAAGGGCTACTGACACAAATACTGGTCACAATCGGCTCAGTGAGCACGAACACTATCGACCATCAGCAACCACCTTGCACAGAAATATCCGGGCGACTCACTGATCGGTCGAGTACATGAGGTTTTAATCATGGCACTAAAGTTTTCCCTTGTCTCATCTCCCCGTACGTGGTACCGATCATCCCTGGTTTCCTTACGGAGTTTCTTGACGATGCGTCGAAGGATAATATGTGATCGAGTCTCTTCCATTACGAGTAGGCCGACAAGGAAGTAGGCCCCGTTAACGCTGCGTTGAATTGTCATTCAAGGGTATCATGATTGCTCATAAGATATACGGACATTGCCTGGATCCATTGGATCCACCTCCACTGGAGATTAGGGTCGAGCTCCAGCCAACCAGAGATAATAGACCCCAGACCGTTCGTAACCATGTTTACAAAGGAGAAGACGGCCATAGGAAAGCCGCGCCTGGAACAAGGAGCGTAAAGTGAGCACAAGGCTATTAAAAACACAAAACGTACTCATGAGGCTCCCATATATCGGCTATCGTCCCGCCCACCAGGGTCGCTCCAGTTGAAGCACAAGCACCACTCAAGAAACGGGCCACCATGACTGTTTGAATATTGCTGGAGCTGTAAGTTACTATACGTCAATGCAGTCCACGAGAGGCCAGGGCTATGGCACGCACAGGGCAGCCAGGACGAAGCACATAGAGCCGAGAAACGCTGTCACCAAGTAAATTGGCTTCCTCCCAACCTCCTGCAGGAAGTCGTAAGTACGAATCCACTATAGTCTCATGAATTCATACCTCGCTGAATGCGGAAGTGAACAAAGGAACAATAGCAAAACCTAGAGAATAAAGGCAGTAGGCAAGATTTTCTTGAAAGTCCGTGCAGTTCAGATCACGAATCATAGAGTGGGATCCCATGGCAAATGATGAAGTCGCAGGAGCTACGAAGGTCCATTAGCCTATGGTGTTTTTGAGGGACCAGTAAGCCTTACAAGTGATCGCATTGAATGCACAGACAACGAGAGTGATACACCATTTCCTCAGCCGTGAGTAGTTGACTGGATTCCTCGGGTCCCCGGAATGAAACTCCACCTAGCAGAATTGATATTCAGCGTAACCACATAACTGGAAAGTAACAATACTAACGTAGAACGACTCTGTAGGGGAGACTACGGTCGACGTGGACTTGTCGGTATAGGGAAAGGTTTTGATTGATAGAGTTTTGACCGGACTGATGGGCTCGTCGAACAGAGTTGCAGTAGCGGAGGGTCCACCTTCCGGCGAACTAGGACGGGTCGGGGTCATTTTGTCAGGGGTGTTGCCTGTGATCATAAATGAAATTGGGAAAATTGACTGTAAACGGCTGGCCATGCTGAATGGACTGCTGTTGGTCCAACAACGCTGGGGAGCATTGGCTTTTGAAGAGGACGAAGACCATCATCTCGGCTGCAGAATAAATCGTACTCGAAAGTTGTCACCCCAATTTTGAGTTTCAAGTGGGCGGGACGCACGTCATTTACGTATTCTGAATGAACCAAGAAGTCGTTTGCGCCATGGTGACGCAGAATGCCGTCCAGCTTCTTCGGTTATTTTGCAGGGCACTCGGAGACTCTTCACACAAATCCGGCTGTTGCGGGACTATGTAGCCTTCTCAAGCATAGTGCGTAAATTTATGGGTCAATGGGTGTCAGCGCTAAATTGTGATGTGGAAATGGTGGGAACATTGCTTTGAAAACAAACGTACGGTAAGTACTTGGGCAACAACTAAAGGAGTTGTCACAGAACCCCGGCATTTGGGCCCTTTGCGTACAAGACATGAATCGGTGACGAGTAACTTATTACTCTTGCAATCATTAAAATGTAAAGGACGAGGACCTATTACCGAGTCGAGTCATAGCTTTAGATTCAGTCGACACTCGTGCGGCATGTCAGGGAGGGGAGTGCACTCGGGCTGTCAGCCGGAGCTGCAAGAGTAGCTTTAGAAGCCAACACACCGACTCAAAGTGTTCATCATCTACTCTCTACCACTCCCATCAGCAAATTCAACCACTCCGCTACTGTCCAAAGCGCCTCTTTGAACAGTTTCGCCACGGGCGCGAAGAATATCCTCGATATTCCTGAGCTTCCCTTCTTCCGTGCTATCCTTAAACCAACCAAGATTATCAGCAATGAGATGCCTGACGGGGTAAGCGTTTGTCAAATCTGGCGGCGGCGAGCTCAATTAGTGCGCACCTATTTTTGCATCCGGGGCATTGAACAATGACAATTCCACGTTCGTATGCACGCTTTGTAAAGGTGTGTGAAGAACGATGCGAGCATGCTTCCGCGGTGCAGGTAAAAACAAGGCCTAAGCGAGCCTCTTGGATCGGATGATCATCTTTACTCTGATCCGAAGTGGCAGAAGGTGAAACCGAAGGCTTTGCCAAGGGCTTGGACGGATGCAAGGACGAATTTGATCGGATGGTTGTAAAGGATAGAGACGACGTTCGTGAAGTGTTTCGACAGGTTGATTTAGCGCATAGCCTAATGTGCGTACTGTGGGGTATAAGGATAGAGCTAGTGTTATGAAGCGACCTTGAGAGCAACGTCCTGGTCACTCTCTGCATCTTGATTCTTGACACAACTTGAAAGCAAGATGAGCAATGAATCTGTTTTCAATCTCCGCGATGGTTGTCGGAGTTCCCATAATAAGGTTGTAAAGTCATTCATGGGTGCACAGCTCGCACGGCTTCAAGGTGTACAAAGTTTGCAAACCTCCATGAGGATATCTGGTACAGAAGCCCGGCGCTGCACATAATAGAAGTTTTTGCTAGGTCCGTAACTTGAAGTAAAGAGAATTTCATTTATTCGCGGTGAGTGACCGGCGAATGTGTATTCTGTCTCGTGCCCAAGCCAAGAGGAGGTACTCTTCGCGAATGCAGAATTGATAGCATCGCCTATAGCTAGTACTAGTACGTTACGGGTCGGACTTCACTCTCGGAACCAATTGAAAAACGTACTCGGGGATCCGGACCGCCGGAAGGAGCTTAACTTGATCATGAGGCTGGTCTCACCCGTTATTATGAGGTTGCAATACTACACCATTTTCATAGCAACTTGTAGGCTTTGCAGCATGTTCTGCAGTAAAACTTTACGTAGTACTATGGTTATAATGTTGTGATATCAGCGTCAAGTTAACCATAGTGTCACCTTGGCACGTATGAACTGCTGGAATAGAACTTCAATAAACCCCATGGAGAAAGAGATAAAATGCTCGAGCCAGGATCAAGTTGTGCGCATGTTCATTTCCGTCCGTCTCTCCCAGCTCGGCGTAGAAGATTTTATCGTTTCAGCGTACGGCTAGCGGCAACTGGAAAACCTGGCACAGAAGTTCGCTGGGGTAAAATCAAAGCACAGGCCGGAAGGGTATATTGCGCGACTAGCCATGCAAGCCGCCGTCAGTCGGGACAGATGGTGTTAGACGAACCATAGACAAAGGATACGCTTCCTCGTCTTTTACCATGACTGACATGTACATAATGATGTCCATTGCACCATGAATTGGTATCAGTAATTGCCTTTAACAACGTCTCTTTAATCTCTTTAATATTCCCCGAAATGCAATGCAGCGTCCGAAGAAACCAAAAAAAATCGTATCAATTAACCATGGTAGTTGTCATCGTGATTGGAGGAGGAAGAGGGAGATACTGTTGAGGAAGGCTGTCATATATCGGACAGAGCTGCTTCGAAGAATCTAATGCTGGCTTTCAGAGACAATTCCAGTTTATGTTGCTCGGAACTCACTGCTGAGAGGCTGAGCAGCTGCTACGTGTTGAGGATCTTCTGCAAATACGACTCCCATTCCACTGCGAGCATATCGATCAAGTCCAGGCTCAGTTTGGGGAGAAGCTCACCTGACTAGATGAAATTCGTTGTGGCTGCACAAAGCACAAGAGTCAATACTAGCGATATGGAACCAAGGACAATACTTACCAGTGCAATAACCAGGGCCCAGGATTGTCAGTCATGAATCGGATAGTAACATTATCACCCATTAAGCCAGTGTTTACAGTATCGCGCATGACGGGGTTGACATAGTTATACTCGCTACTTCCAGCACTTCTAATGACAGCGAAGGTGTGCTGTGCAGCAGTGATTGGTTCACGGGATCTTACTAGGTGATATGTCAAGACGTACCCCATGCAAGTGAAATGGATGCTGAGGAAGTTTTAATGTGAAGTCGATCGATGAAACATAGGAAGAACTCACAGGGCCGCCGGGGGCATCATCGGGATTGAAGGAAATCTCGATAACACTGTTCCGTGGCAGAGTGTATACGGAGCCACTGGGTGCCAGATCAGATGCCGTGATAGCACCACTCAGTAATTGTAGTAGGACAGGTACGCTAGGAGAAGTATACTGGACGCCGTTGACAAGAAAGTTGGAACTTGTCCCATTTTTCGCAAGGACCATATTGAGTTTAACGTTTGCACCATCTTCGCGAAGCAAACGAAGTGGCGGCGAATTTAAGGGGTGTAGATTAGTCTCGTTCAGAGCGACCAAGCTCGGGGCCGTATTATTTTTAGGCTCCACCGGAGGAGAGCCTGCATACCGTAAGACGGCCGTAGAATTCGTGCCCGAGTCAGGATCAGCATGCAGCCAATAGCTGTCGACCGGCTGGTTTGTCTCGAGAATGAAGGAGTACCGCTGTGCGGCGTGGATTTGGATAGAGTCGACCACGAGCGGCTCCACATATTGGCCATCAACTTCGATAATGGTAAGTTTATGGTTATCAATCGAGAAGATAAAGTTGTTTTTGCACGCCATGTTCAGTAAGCGAAAACGATATCGCTTGCGTGGCTGGACATCGATGACGGCCTGAGGCATATCCGGCCCTCCCTCATAGCGTCCAACACCATTGATAAGGACGGAATCGGGTATTACCATTCTCTGTACTTGAGTTGAAGGTAGATGATACCTGCAAAACGAGTTATTTCAATAACAGGTAAATAATCATGGTCATTCCTCACCAGTCCATTAATGTAATAATGGTAGATTCTTTGCCTATGCATCAGAAACAATCCTATTTTGTAAGGCTCTGTTTCACGTACCATCATCGATATCATACAAGAAACGGTATGGGTCGTCGTGGTCGTAGATAATTAGTGGGCCTCGGAGGCCATCGCAATATTGGGCCTGAGGTCGTTCAGTTACCAATAAGTGAATAAATACGGGCACGAACTCCATAATGAGAGTGGTACCAGTAGGTTCCCACTTGATCTCTGGCATTGAACTCGTAGAGAAAAGAGTGGCCTGGAGCAATCGGGCATTGTGTAACAAACGCTGTTCCGTCCATTTGGTTACTATGGCGTTGGAATATTCCATGCCAGTGCTGCCTGGCGTGAGTTAATCCCTACGCTTTGATACAACGGCGCTTACGACGGTGGTACCCATGAGCATTGTACCATTATTTAAATTGTTGGTGACATTGATTTTGAATGTATCTCCCTTTGAGGTGCATAATGTCACTTGGGATCGCAATATGTGGGGTAAATGTTACCTTTTGACCCGTGATAATGGGGCCAGGGAGAGTACCGCCAGCAAGAACTGCCCTGCAATGACCTCAGTTAATACTATAAGAAGGAAAAATGCAATACTGACGTTTTCATGAATCCATCTGGCGTGACTTTAGCATTGGCAATGTTGAGGTTGGCAACTGGGCCAATAGTAACAGCGAAGCTTTGAAGGCCTGCCAAAAGGCACAAGAATACATAGCGTTGCCAAAACATGACGAGCGAAAAGCAACCTATCCCTTGGCTTAAGTAGTTGTGTATTTGATATCGTCATTTGGACCTGAACCACGTACGATAACTAGGGCCCCGAATTAAGCGCTGTACTTTGCTGTACAGCTGTGCGGCAAGTGGGAAGAAGAAGCTGAGGCATTTTCTGGATGTGGGACAAGTGACAAATTAATTACTTAGAGCGGCCTACATGTACCCGCCCAAAATATATCCTCTTGGTCAGGATCCTGCCAAGGCATGGTTGTTGGTTGTGATTGAGGTTTCAATCAGGAACCGTGAGTTATCCACGGTCACTAGGTGACTAGTCTGCTCACCGTCACTCATGGCATGCGGCAAGGTCTTTGGCATATATTGTTACCCCGGATCGAAGAAGTTTCCTAATCGGGAGCGAGGCATTATTGCCAACCTTCCCTTTTTAGAATGAGGCATTTGTTGGACAACCTACAGGACAGCATGACAAAACAAAGTTCTCCAAAAAATGCCTCAGTCCACCAACAAGGCCTATATGTGGGCTGGCTTGATCATCTAGTCACTGCATCTTTGCTTTCCCCCTCATGCATACACCACAGAAGGTCATAGACCAGAAATCCTCCATCGCTTCGCAAAACGACGATGACGGCCCTCTGCGTGTAACACTCTCTGTTGGGGGCATGTCATGCTCCTCCTGTTCCAGCACCATAACAACGATGCTATCGGACTTGCAGGGTGTCTCCGAGGTCGCCGTCAACTTCTTGGGCAAGTCCGCATCCGTCACCGTCAGCCACAGGAAGCTTGTGGAAGTCGTCGTGGGGACAGTGAATGACTGTGGTTATGAAGCAGAAATTATCACAGTGGAATCTCTCAGTTCTTTGGGTCGTAATTCTGCTACTAGTCCTCGAACGCTTACTCTCCGTGTCGATGGCATGTTCTGCCAGTGAGTTGTTGACGGGTACATCGTGTTTCTGAACCATGTTTGACTATCCCCTTCAGACTGTGTCCCGAGAAAGTCATGGCTGCGGTCGAATCTTTCATTCCGCAAGTCAAGATTATCCAACCAATCACTACATCCATGGATCGTGTTCTGGAATTTTCGTACCAACCGTCCCCCCCATCGTTCACAATCAGGAAGTTAATGTCTTCTATCGCTTCTTCCAAATCACCACCCTTCCGAGTCTCTATCTACCATCCACCATCCATCGAAGGTCGTGCCCAGTTAATGCAAGCCAGGGAATACCACGCCCTTCTTCGCAGACTAATACTGGCCATCGTTATTGCTATACCGACCTTCGTGATTGGTATCGTCTTCATGAGTTTGGTCAAGGGCGGGAATCCTACGAAAGCATACTTGATGGAACCAATGTGGACTGGAAACGCATCCCGAAGCCAGTGGGCTCTTTTGTTCCTTGCCACACCCGTCCAGTTTTACAGCGCCAATATTTTCCATTGGAAGAGCATTAAAGAGATTCGAGCGCTGTGGGGAAGGAGAAACACGACTCCAGTATACAAGCGCTTCATTCGGTTCGGGAGCATGAACCTCTTGGTGTGTACTTTTTGATTCCAAGAGGAAGGATTTATATGAATCCTGATCTTAGGTTTCGGCTGGTGTATCTGTGGCGTATTTCTCGTCCATTGCCCTCCTTGGTCTTGCGGCAGCCCAGCCGGTATCTCCATCTGGCGTGGGTGATACTACAACGTATTTCGACTCTGTTGTATTCTTGACTATGTTTCTACTTGCAGGTATGTTGCTTTAATAACTGATGATATGTCAGTAATGGCCTCATCCCCTCAGGCCGGTGTCTGGAAGTGTATAGCAAAGCGCGCACTGCGGACGCCATATCCGCGCTTGGCCTACTTCGTCCCACTGAAGCGCTCCTCCTCAGCCCAACTGCATCCTCAGACGCCGCCACATCTAATTATTCCCACAAAGATGACCTCGAGCAAGGTGACCCCAACTTAGACTACGGTGCTCTTTCCACCAGTCGTGGCTTCAAAGTCGAGAAGATTGATTCAAGTCTTCTTGAAGTCGGTGACATCGTTCGAATACGGAGCGGTGCAACGCCTCCTGCAGATGGGACCATTGTCTTTGGCACAGACGGCGCTTTCGATGAGAGCTCATTGACAGGAGAATCGAGGCTCGTCAAGAAAGCTCTCGGGGACAAGGTATTTTTGGGCACAATCAACAAAGGGAAAATGGTCGATGCGAGGGTCGGTGCCTATGGTGGAACAACTATGTAAGTGCGTTTCGCATTGAGTGTTTGACAACTGCGTTGAAGCAAGTTCTGCCTCTACGAAGGCTCGATCACATTGTGAAAGCCGTACGGGAAGGGCAAACACGACGCGCTCCAATAGAACGCGTTGCCGATTTGATCACTGGCTACTTCGTGCCATTCGTGACTGTGCTCGCTATCGCTACCTGGATCACTTGGCTCAGCTTGGGATTGAGTGGCGCCCTTCCCCAGGACTATTTGGACATTTCAATTGGTGGCTGGCGTGAGTGTTGACCTCTGTAAGAAATCATACATGAGAGCTGATCGTCTTTCAATTTTCGATAGCCATTTGGTCACTACAGTTTGCTATCGCAGTCTTTGTTGTCGCTTGTCCCTGCGGCATTGGTCTAGCGGCTCCAACAGCATTATTCGTCGGCAGCGGACTGGCTGCCAAGTTTGGAATCCTAGTTCGAGGTGGTGGGGAGGCGTTCCAAGAGATGGCCCAGGTTGATATCGTGGTCTTCGACAAGACTGGCACATTGACTGAGGGTGGGGAGCCCGCTGTCTTGGATTCTGAGGTATTCCCGGTGGCCAAATGGGAACAAAAAATTGTCCTTGGAATCGCTGCTGAGATGGAGTCCGCATCATCGCATCCACTGGGCACAGCGATCCGAGCTTTCTGTGAAGCTCAATTTAAAGGCGCTTCACTTCCGAGTGGCTCCATGTTCGAGGAGGTAGCAGGAAGAGGATTGAAGGTACACTTCGAGGAATTGCAATGTACGGCAATTATCGGCAATGAAGCTTGGCTTGAAGAACACGGTGCCGTTGTGGATGACATGATCGGTCAGCGACTAAGAACTTGGAAGTCTGAGGCGAAGAGTGTCGTCCTGCTCGCAATACGCGATGAATCTGGTGACCGTGCCGATTCCGGTGGTTTCTCTATCGCAGCGATCTTCGCGGTCGCAGATGGATTGAGACCTGAAGCACGATCTGTTGTATCCTATCTGCAACACAAGGGAATCGGAACATGGATGATCTCTGGCGATAATGCTGTCACGGCACGAGCAGTTGCTGAAACAGTAGGCATACCGACTACAAATGTTATAGCTGGTGTTCTGCCACATGAAAAGGTAATGATAATTATTCTAATGTTTAGAATCAAATTTACTGATCTTCTATTCAAGGCGCAGAAAATTCAATGGCTGCAACAAGTCGGTGCAAAATGGACCCAGTCAAAGTGGAGGTCGGTGTTTGCAAAGTCAAGACTGAACAAGCGGTGCGTAGTGGCCATGGTCGGTGATGGCATAAACGACGCACCTGTGAGATTTTATTTATACTATGTATTCCAAATACTGCGCTTACCGTCCACCATTAGGCGTTGACTACTGCAGACATTAGCATCGCTATCGGATCAGGAAGTGAGTCACTCCGTCGACATGAAAATCATGCGCTTCACGGCTCATCACTTCTCACAGGTGACGTGGCGATATCAAGCGCATCCTTTATACTGTTATCTTCAGACCTTCGGAGCCTCCTCACTCTGATCGATCTATCACGAAAAGTGTTCAATCGAGTGAAATTCAACTTCGTGAGTACAAACACGTCTTGCTCGTATAGTCATTAATGTTGGTACGACTCAGTTCTGTGCGACGATATATAACATCATCGCCTTGCCTATTGCTGCAGGCGTTATTTATCCAGCCGGCCACGTTCGTTTAGCTCCAGTCTGGGCATCGTTGGCTATGGCATTATCGTAAGTGGTCGCTCAATACTTCCGGAGGGGAACTACTGACAAAACTCTGCTGTAGATCGGTGTCGGTCGTCTGCAGTTCTCTCCTACTCAGATTATACAAGGAACCGAAGGCTGTTTTGGCATGAGGATACGTTAACTACTGTACTACTTACTTATAAATAATAAATAATCTATGCGAACGCTCTATTCTGACGAAATGCACTGTACTTGCGGGGTCGATGGCTATCGAGGTTCACCAGCATGCTTGAAATGACCGTGACGCGTGACGCCACGCGTTTGGAGCGGAGTTAGAAAGCGTGTCAAATGCAAGACACGCGCTTGTGGCGTGCACTATCGCACTTATCGACCCAGCAGACAGTCGAGCTCGCCGCCAAACGCGACCAAGACAGCGATGTCAGAAAGAACAAAGCGCGCAGACAGGCTTGCTGCTCTTGCAGAACTAAAACGAACTCGTGAGGGAGGCGCGCGCAAGTGGAAGGTGCGATATCATTGTGATTTGACTTGGATTGGATGATTGAACGCGTCTTTACAGGCTCAAGAGGAAGTCAAACTCTATGATGAGGTCACTGAGGATCAGTATAAAAGTATTGTGAAGGGGAGGCTGCAGAAGGATGACTTTGTCGTGGATGATGGCGTGGGCGGTTATATGGACAACGGGATGGACGACTGGACTGGTGCTGAGAAGGACGAAGATGACTCCGATGAGTATGAGACGAAGAAGAAGGGTAAGTTTGCTGATACGTATACACTTAATTGTCCTCACTCCAGATATCTAGTGAAGAAGAGCAAGGGTGGACCATCCAAGCCTAAAGCGAAGCCGAAGGCAGCCCCAGTGACAGCCAAGCCCACTATCAGCATGTATCGCCCAGCTGTCTCCGCCGAGCAAGAAGAAGATTTCATGGCCAATCTTCTTGGAGGTCTAGATACCGCCCCAGCCCCAGCTCCAAGAAGACCAAAGAGACGGAAACCCTCTCCATTATCAGATTTCGAGGACACGAAGGGCGATTTCTCTTCGTCGCCCGCACCCCAAAGAACCCGCACACCCTATATCAAGCGTGACGCGTCCCCCGACGGTATCACCGACGATGCTGCCTCCAACCTGCCATCCAGCGATTTTGAAGACGACCTTGCAGCAATGATGAGTCCTAAGAAGAAGCTTCGCGTAGCAACTGGCGGAATTACTCCTGCAATTGAGCGAATGGGCAAGTTGGGTGTTCATAGCGGATCGGAAGGCGGGTTTGACAGTTCAATGGACTTTGAGGACGTGGACATGGACGCTTTTATGGATATTGATGATGAAGATCTTGGCCAACCAGCAGTAAAGAAGCTAACGTTACCCGGCGTGGAAACTAAGCCCAAAGTTAATGGTGCCTCGGCATCCACCAAAGCAGAACCTCTCCCGGCGCCAACATGGCTGTCTGTCTACGATTCCCTTGCAGTCACTTCCGATGAAACGCTAGGTTCTGGCTCTTCGTCGTCAGCTTCTAAATCCTCTGTCAACGCCCTCGAGCCCGATGGTACTCTCCGTTTCTTCTGGCTAGACTACCTCGAGCACAATGGCAAGCTATTCCTCACTGGTAAAGTCAAGGACAAAACCTCCTCGAGTTGGGTCTCCGCTTGCCTGGCCGTCGAAGGGCTTCAGCGCAATTTGTTCATGCTCCCGCGTCCGCTACGTATTGAGCAAGAAGAGACAGAAGAGGGCGAGTATGCGATGCTTGAGACTGATGTTGTGCCTAGTAAATCGGATGTATACGAAGACTTTGAGAGGATACGGAAGAAACTGGGAATCAAGGCGTGGAAGGGGAGATGGATTCGAAGGAACTACGCATTTGATGAGAGGGACGTACCAAAGGAGGGTGAATGGATGAAAGTCTTGTACTCTTTTGAAGGTATACCTCAAGTACTGAACTTTCGCGATGCTCACTGTGCATGACAGAGCCTCAAGTTCCTATGAATGCCTGTTCGCCTAATATTGCTCGGATATTTGGGACAAACACTAGTGCGTTTGAGCTTTTCGTGCTCAAGCGGAAGATCATGGGCCCATGCTGGCTTACCGTAACCAATGTGGTTGTTGAGAACAAGGGTGTAAGTCCTCCCAAGATCCCTTGGTTATTCTAGTGGATCATGTCTTCTTGTAGATCTCGTGGTGTAAGCTCGAAGCCAGTGTTTCAGATCCCAAGGATGTAACACCGATGGGAGATAGCGCTCCAGAGCCTCCTCCTTTGACAATAATGAGTCTTGCAGTACGCACTGTTGTTAATCACCGCGAGAACAAGCGAGAAATCGTTTGTGTCACCGGTCGCATATGGCGAGATGGTCAATTTTTATAAAACCGATCTGCAAAACTGCTGACTTACATATACCCAGTTCAACTTGATGACCCTACTCCCCCCGAGCAACTCCCATGTTCTGTGCACACGCTAGTTCGCCCGCTTGACCACTTTCCTGCGAACTTTGAAGCGCAGGCGCGGTCAAATGGGAAGGGCATGATATCACCAATGAAGAATGAGCGGATGCTCCTCAATAGCTTGCTAGGTAACATTCTCCTTCGGCTGAAATCTTTCATATGCTGACTGGATGCCTCTTACAGTGACGCTGCACAAAGCAGACCCCGATGTCCTCGTCGGCCACGACTTCCTTGGCGTCTCCCTTGATGTCCTACTCGGCAGAATGAAGGACCTTAAGGCAGAGCACTGGTCGCGCCTCGGGAGGTTCAGGCGCGCGAAGTGGCCGCTTATCGGACGGCAGGGCACAAACATGCATCTTATGACAGGGAGGCTACTTTGTGACCTCGCCAGCGATGGCGCACGAGTAAGTTTCTGATAGCTTCAGTGATGTAGTGACTAATTGATCACCATCAGAGCATGATCGCCTCGACGACGTGGTCTCTCACTGAGATGTGTAAAACCCATCTTAAGTCTGATAGGCAGGACATCGACCCAGATGACACAGCATCGTACTTCGACGGCAGTGTCTCATCACCAGACATGCTCATGACATTTGTACGGCATTGTGAGCTCGACGCTCATTATCAAATGGCTATTGCGTCCAAGGTGCAGGTCCTGCCTTTGACGAGGCAGCTCACGAACCTCGCTGGCAACTCATGGTGAGTTCCTTTGGTTGACAATCTGCAACATCTAGAACTTGGTCTCAGGAACAAAACACTGAATGGTGGCCGTGCTGAGCGGAACGAGTACATTCTTCTGCACGAGTTCCATCGCCTGAAATACATCTGTCCTGACAAGACTTACGGCAAGAAAACGCCCAAACCAGAGCCTGAAGCAGGCGACGCAGACGGCGAGGGTGGTGGTAAGACGAGTAAAGGCAAGCGAGACAAATACAAGGGTGGTCTCGTGTTTGAACCCAAGCGTGGACTTTTCGACAAGTATATCCTTGTCATGGATTTCAACTCTCTGTACCCGAGTATCATCCAGGAGTATAACATCGATTTTACTACGGTCGAGCGCTTGCCGGAGGATGTAAGTCATTGCACACCGTGGTTTTTGCTGTGAGGTTGACACATGATATGCAGGAAGAGGATGACAAGATACCAGACCCACCTCCATCCGAGGTACCTCAGGGAGTTCTTCCACGACTTATTGCAACCCTTGTCAACCGGCGGCGTCAGGTGAAGTCGCTCATGAAGGACCGTACTATAACACACGCAAAGCTACTGCAGGTTTGTCATTTGATGCCATCCTTGTCACCACTTGCTCACACTTACCTTCGTCACAGTATGACATCAAGCAACAGGCACTGAAACTGACGGCGAACAGTATGTACGGATGCCTCGGTTTTGAATACTCGCGGTTCTACGCCAAGCCCCTGGCTGCCCTAACCACCTTCAAGGGTCGCGAGATCCTGACGCAGACAAGAGAACTCGCTGAGAGCTTACAGCTAGACGTGAGCACATCTTCATTCTCTGCCAAGATGATTTCTCTGACCCATCGCAGGTTGTTTACGGCGACACTGACTCGGTGTTTGTGAACTCCAACGTGACAGAGCTCTCTGAGGCGCTCAAAATCTCCTCCGAGTTCAAGAAGGCTGTCAATGACCGATACAAACTTCTCGAGATAGACCTTGACGGCGTCTTCGCGCGCCTCTTACTCTTACAGAAAAAGAAATATGCAGCCTTGAAGGTAGAGGAGGGGAACCGGACGTCTACGGAGGTTAAGGGTCTGGACATGAAGCGCCGAGAATACTGTACTTTATCTAAGAATGTTTCGCAGTAAGTTGAGCTCTAAATTTATGTTTTATTACTCTTCATCTAACCCATACACATCACAGATATGTCTTGGAGCAAATCTTGTCTGGCGAACCAACGGAGGTTGTGGTGGAGAACATTCATGAGTACCTAAGTACCATAGGCGAAAACGTTCGCGGCGGAAAGATCAAATTAGAGGACTTCATTATATTCAAGGTGCCTTCCAAAAACCTCTTCCACGCCCCTTGGCTCACCTAACGCGTAATTCAGCGCCTGGGCAAGAACCCAGAGGACTACCCCGACGCCAAAAGTCAGCCCCACGTGCAAGTTGCTCTGAGGTTAAAAGCAAAAGGTGGAAGTGCCCGCAACGGTGACGTCATATCCTACGTGTTCTGCGTCACGCCTGGCGAGGAGACTGCAAAGACGGCGCAAGCAGATCGCGCCAAGCATCCAGACGAGATCAAAAAGGCTAATGGGGAACTCGTTGTGGATTATGAGCATTACCTTGCGAACCAGGTTCTGCCGCCGATTGAGCGACTGTGTGGGCCTATCGAAGGGACGGACAGGGCACGACTTGCGGAGTGTCTTGGTTAGCTTCAATTCACTCCCGTTTGCGCACGAACTGAACTTCACTGTTTTCAAAAGGACTGGACCCGGGACGTTATCGCGTCAGTGGAAGTGCTCAGGCTGAGTCAGCATTCACCACGCTAGACTCCCTCGTCTCAGAAGCAGAGCGGTTCCGCGACGTAGCTCCGTTCTTGGTACGTTGTCGCGGATGCGAAGGACAGATGACGTTTTCCCCGATCTACGATCGAGACGTACGTGCCTCATACTGTCGAGTTTTACGTTTACTTAACTGACACGAATCAGGCGTCCATCTTGCTATCTTCAGGACCAACGTGCCCCGCATGTAACTCGACGCTGGGCACCGCAAGCCTGCAGACGCAGCTAGAAGTGCAGATTCGATCGTTTGTGGCGAAGTACTACGAGGGGTGGGTTGTCTGCAACGATACAGCATGTGGGTACGAGACGCGCTCGATGCGCATGTACGGCTGGCGGTGCGGTGCGCCAGGAGGCTGCAAAGGCAGGGTGCAGTTCAAGTATGGGGACACCGAGGTGTATACCCAGCTCCGGTATTTTGCGACGCTATTTGACATGGAGAAAATCACGAGGGCCGCTCAGGGCAATGCGAAGAAGGGTAAACATTCATGCGGTTCATCAATGAAGAACGATTTCTGACGCTTTTTGAATGCAGAAGAAATCGAGGCGGTTATAGTGAAGAACCACGAATTCCTCAGGGCGATGTCGAAGACGGTGGATAAATATATGGAACAATGTGGGCGATGCTGGGTGAACCTTGGAGCATTGTTCGCTGGCATGAACCTATAAGTTGAGATTCATGCGGTCCTAGACCTTCATTAGTGGGCGAGACCTGGCGTATCTCGAATAGAACCAGTAAATGTATACCATAAGTATCAAAATGAAATATCTTCAAACAGCACCATCATGGATTTGGTATCTTGCCTACGGTGGCGTACTTGCGCTGGTGGTAGAGTAAAGGCAACGTCCGTAGCTGGTCATCCTCAAGTTGACCCTCTGTCTCCTGAACATCCTCCACCCTCAAAACGCGTGCGATGAATAGCTCTGAAGCCAGCCCACTGACGCCCTCCACCTGCTCCACCTCCGCTTCCCACTCCTCCAAGCTCGAATGGAACCACCGGGTATCGCTCAAAGGTAACGACCGTCCAACCACAGTGCAAGAAAGCGCACCTAGAGCGCCTTTGATGACCGGAAGACCATCGGCAGACGGCATCCACTGCACCTCCGAATCCGCGAACGGAAAGGGATGTAGGTCTGGACGGGAGAATAGTTGTGCTATGTTAGGTTGCGCAGCAGAGAGGATGTTGATAACCATGTGGGGCGACGTCTGCGTCTCGGGCTCTACTGCATGGGCATTCAGAGCCAGAGCCATCCGGGATGGGACGCGGAGGGAGAACGCGACGAGGGGATGAGGATCGAGCGCGATAGACGTGAAGGACGATAATGTAGCTCCATGGAAGATTGATGGTGCTTGTTTCTGGCTTTGCGAGGACGGATGACTGCGCTGTGGAGGTTCGTGGTCTGGTAGGGTAGATGTGACAACCGCAACAGGTTGGGCTGTTTCTCGCAGGAGGGCGCGGAGGGATTGCTTGACGAGGTCTGTTTGCGTAGACAATGCAGAGCTATGGCTCCGGAGTAGACTGTTGTTCAAATTATGAGTTGCACGTCTGATAGCGCTTGTGCATGACTGTGGCATTGCTGCTCGGTTTGATGTGTACCAAAAATATCAAAAGCGTCCATGGTTGGGAATTGCTGACTAATGTCACATATGGTAGTTTCATCAAGCCCGAATTGTGTGTGGTTCTTCCGAAGATTGCACATGCCAATGGACCCTGCACGCCTGCCACTCGGTCTTGCCGGGTGATGGGCATATGAAGCTAAGTTTCACAGACTTTCTCGTATGGGTGGTAATTCCGGCTTCGTTCGGAGTTCAACGTTCAGCGTTCAACTTCTGCACCAATCCTTCATGGAACGTCTTCGAGTCTGCCATACCCAGTGTTTTACTCTTGACTGCGAATTCGTTTGGAACAGTCATTAATGTGAAGATCGACATTATTCCAGCGACCACCAAATGATAACGTTAATTATGGGGATTACCATCTAATTTCCTCGTGACTCAATGATCCATTTTCACGGCTTCCGTGACAAAGTTGGCTGCCGGTTTATTAGCCCTTTTACTCGGAGTCGCGACATGATCGCAAGGATTTCTGACGGCCCATCTCAGTGCAAACCCTCTGTCAGGTAGTGCCACCCGAATACGATCCAATAGGACTTGCCTCAAGGCACCGACCTATGTTACATGTATCACATTAGTGCACCGGCGGGCCCACCGCGGGGATCAGGATTCTGAATACGGCAGCATGCGGCCTTTAAACTGCAACAAGGAAGAGTGGATTACCGATCAAGAAACATGATAACACGGCTTTTCTCCGCACGCCATTATTTATGACGGAGCTTCCATAAGCGCCTGCGACTCCCCCTCCACCATGAATACTGTATCTACGACTGGTTCATTGCTATCCCGCTCTGTGACTACAAGATCATATGGCGTCTTTTACATGACTTCATTGATCAGTGTTGTGTTTTGGGCTATGCTTTCTTTGCAGACGTGAGTAGCCAATCAATATGGAGATTTCTCTATTTTACTCATCAACAAAACAGATTTTGGTACTTTGCGAGGTACGCTTGGAGATTTTTACCCATCCCTCCAAGTTGATTGACGTCTAATACGTAGCTACGAACGTGACAAGAAATCACTCAAATTTATGGTTGGTCGATAGTCTTACTACTAAGGCTGGTACTAATATTTCCATAGGTCGTATTTTTGTGGTGACGCACATACTACAAGCTATGCCGCTCAAGTTTTGACTTCATTTTTGACAGGATGCTCAGCACGGTGCAGACGTATGTTATAGTGTATGGAAGTAAGCGTCGATGCTTCTCCAATGCCACTCACTGACTACTTGAACTGCCCGTAGCATGGGCATACATGGTCGAAAATTTTGGCAACTATGTATTTCTGACGCACATTGTTCCGTACGTCCCACTTCCACTGATTAACATCATTCATATTGAGGATTGCGCAATCTAGTCCATACGCTGTGAGCAACATAATCCCTGTATTCGCCTGTCCTCGGAACTGATTTGTTGGACGTTACTACATAGGCACAGTTTGTTTTCTGCGTACGTTCCGAGTTCATTTTTGATGCCCAGGATATTCACTTCAATATCTCATAGGCTACAGCCACTGTAACAGTCCAGGCATTTTTTGTCTTCAGGGTATGTCGGCGTAAGTATTCGAGATTAATCATTGTGGTCTCCACTCTTGACACCCTTGTGTAGTCAGCGGAGATAAACTGTGGATGGTTGTTGCATGGGTATGTATTATTGACTGATGGCCTCTTGACGGCTGATAGCTGTGCCTTTCATCCAGGCTCCCTTGGCGACCTTTCAGATTGTCGCTGCTTTCAGTGTGTTTCCACTCTTTACTGCAATTCTTCGCTGACCGATTTTCTAGTTATTGTCATCAAAATGTGAGGGACCAACTACCTTTGCTCTTACATGACCTCAAATCCTGATATCGCCTTTAAAGTTGTCTGGCCAACGATGGGTCATACGTCTGGGCGCCTCTGCCAAAAGTGATAATCATTTATCTTTTAAATCAAGGCACAATCATTGAAGTATTTGCTGAAGGATCTCGGAATAGCCTACCTCGCTGTCTCCCTTTTCATTGACATTGCTATTGCGATGTTTCTACTTCAGCTATTACGTCGGCATAAAGAGCAAACCAGAATTCGAAGGTACTCTTTACGCTCCCCATAGTACCACTTTGCACTCACATGACCACCTCGCCCAGCACATTGAGAGTTATCCAGCGACTCATGCTTCTGGCTGTCCTAAACATGGTCTGGTCGACGGCATTTGCTATCTGTGATTTGGCCATAGTATGTCTCCTTCCGCTGAGTCAAGTCAAGTGAGCTGACCACGGACGCATGACGGCAGTTCGTCTCCATGGACGGAACGATCTTTTACATCCTCTTTGATATGCCAATCTGCTCTCTGTACTGCAACACCCTCCTTGCAAATCTGAACATGAGGGCTTCCATCGCAGAGCGGCAATCGGAGGTAGAGATGGACTTGACGACGTTCAATGCCATTAGACCCCAACCCGTAGCTCTGACGCTGAAACATGAAACCAGAAACACTAGTGGTTCGCGCCTTAGCTCAGAACTGGCGGCGTGACATCGGGAGACCATGCTTGTATGTGATATAGCGATACGATCCACTTTGTGGACATGTCGGGTGGTGGAGAAAAGGTTACTTACATCTGCAGTACTCTACTACGAGGGCGGAGTCTAAAGACACGATTTTGACTTTAGTTCGCGGGGTGTGCCACGCCTATTGAAAGTGTTACAATGATGTCGGGTATATGTAGATGATTGGTGCACAAACATATTAATATAATCATCGATCCTTCCCTAGTTCCGAGGGCCCGGGCTATTCTCCTAGTGTCCGAGACAGTGCACACTTCGATTTCATTTATCCGGCTCATCATCAGTCCCAGCGGTGCAATCGGACTTCCGATAAATACCACCTTACACCAATGTGCCGCTGACAGTCCCCTGGGTCTTGAAACCTTTATGATAGCCTGGAATGTCGATAGAATGGCAACGTGATGTTTTATTCCGTGTAACTTCATTGTGTGCAGAAAGACGAATCCCTACAGTTCGTAGTTCGGAACTGGTGGACGCATCTACATAGCGCAAATGCGCTCGTGATGTCGGGATGTACACCTTCCAGGGAATCTTCATTCTTGTAGGTACTTGGCACACCGTGACTATCTTTCATGCCTGAAGTTTCATGGAGTGGCACCTTAGGATTTCCAGCTTCATATATTCATTTTCCCAAGTGTCTTGGTGCCCATCGCGAAATCGCTGGCGACAATCATCAAGCTGTAGGATGAGCGGCGAAGACAATTTCGTAACTTTTCCATCAGCCACCTCTATTTGTGGCGGTATTTTCCCTCATACCAATCTCAACGTGCACGACTTTCGTAACAAAGTTGATCAATTGACCACTTGTCTATCAGTTTTTTTAGTACTCGGCTTACAATCGAACCATGATTTCTTCGAAATCAAAAGGTCAACTATCTCACTGCAAACCTCGAGGCTCCGTCAGGTAGCGCCGTGGGCGATCCGATTGCAATTAGTATTAAGGTAAATCACTAGCGCACTGGCATCGGATCAAATCATCGCAGGACTTGCCTCAAGGCACCGATCTACGCTACAAGTGGGTAGTGCAAACGCGGGACTAAAACGCGGCAACATGCGACCCCTAAGGCCCAAACTGTGACGAGGAGAAGCCGATTACTGATCAAGAAGCAATGATACTTACATGATTACACAGCTTCTCCGCAGTTTATTATTTATGATGAGCCCTCCATGCCAGTGAGCGTCTCATCTGCGACTGCTCACTTTTTTCACCATGGACGCTGTATCCACCGCTCGTTTGCTGGCATCTCGTTCCCTGGCTACAGATTCGTATGGCGTCTTTTACATGATTTCGCTGATAAGTGTTGCATTTTGGGCTATGCTGAGTTTGCAAGTGTGAGTAGGCAATCACATATGATTTCTTGATTTTCCTCATCTACGAAACAGATTTTGGTACTTTGCGAGGTACACTTGGAGCTTCTATTTATTTCCCGATTGACACCTATTACATAGTTATGAACGTGACAAGATATCTCTCAAACTTTTGGTCGGTCAGATAGCCTTGCTACCGAGGCCGCCACTGATGTTCCTATAGGTCGTATTTATATGGTGACATACATGCTGCAAGCTATGTGGGTCATGTTTTGATTTTTTGACAGGGTGATCAGCACGACGCAAACGTATATTATCGTATATGGAGGTAAGTCGTGATGTTTCTCAAGTGTCTCCGTCCACTCAAACTGACCATAGCATGGGTCTACATGATCGAAAATTTTGGCGATTATATGTATCTGATGCGCGTCATTTTGTACGTACCTCCTTCACTCATTATTATCATTAATATCGAAGATTACGTCCCTCCTCCAGTCCATACGCAGTGAGCAGCATGCTCGTTCATATCCGCTAATTCGGCAGCTGAATCATTAAATTTGCTAGTCACAGTTTATTTTTACCGTAAGTGGCAAGTTTATCTCTATCGGCCAGGAACTCACTTTAGCTCGTCATAGGCCACTGCCACAGTAACAGTTCAGGCATTTTTTGTCTTTAGAATATGTCGGCGTAGGTCTCCGTATTTTTGCCTTCTTCTTCTTCTTTGACATATTTTTGCAGTCAGCGGAGATAAAATGTGGATGGTTCTTGCCTGGGTATGTATTGTTGACTGATGGCTTTTTGATCAATGATGGCTCACGGTGGCGACTCCCCTTCTCCAGGCCCCCTTGGCAATATTTCAGATTGTCGCTGCTTTCAGTGAGATTTTCACCATTGGTCGTAATTCTACTCTGCTAACAGGCTATATAGTTGTTGTTATCAAAACGTGAGGATCCGACTACTTCTACTTCTCGTGTTCTGATATCGCCTTTCAAGTTGTCTGTCTGGCGAAGGGTCATACGTCTGGGCACCTCTGCCGAAAGTGATCGTTTTTTCTGTTTAATCGAGACCCCATATTGAAGCATTTGCTAAAGGATCTTGGAATAGCTTACCTAGCTGTCTCTCTCTTCATTGACGTAGCTATTGCAATGTTTCTGCTCGAGTTACTGCGTCGGCATAAGGAGCAAACCCGAGTTCGAAGGTATTGTCTGGGCTCCCCATGTTACCACTTCGCGCTTACATGATCATTTCCCCCAGCACGTTGAGAATTATCCAGCGACTTATGCTCATCGCTGTCCTAAACATGATCTGGTCGACGATATTCGCTATTTGTGATTTGGTCCTAGTAAGCCTCCTTCCCTCAGTAGAGTCAACCGAACTGACCACAGACACCCGACGAGTAGTTTACAGTCATGGAGGGGACGATCTACTACGCTCTCTTTGATATTCCCATCTGCTCTTTGTATTGCAATACCCTCCTTGCAAACCTAAACATGAGGACATCCATCGCAGAGCGGCAATCAGAGGTGGAGATGGACTTGACGTCGTTCAATGTCGTCAGACCCCAAATCGCGACTCTGACGCTTAAAGATGGAGAACCCAAGGGCTCTACTCAAAGTGACTCGCGTCTTAGCTCGGAGCTGACGGCATGATCTCGAAGGTCGTGTCCATCTGCTAAAATTCTTATTTGCGGCGTATATGATTTAATTATATGTAGCGTATCAACATGGCCTATTTTATATTTTATAGACGTAATAGGCGACAGCAACTGTAGTTTCTTTGCTACGAGGGCAACATCCAATGGCACTATTTCAACAAGACAAAATAGCTTTACACTCTAGTGGATTACCAGCTCCAAGAGTCATTCTCCCTGTGTTGTCGGAGACAGTGCACAATAAGACACCATACTCATCATCACTCCGGATTCAGTCTCATTCTATCCCATAGTTAATGTCAGGAGGGGTCGTGAATGCAACAACGCTACAGTCCGCGCTGGTCGCCGCCCTTCCTATTCAGACCCACGTTTCCCAAGATCTCATAATGCCCAAGTTAATGCGAATGTCCTCGTATCCTGCGGAGCCTTAAAGCTTGACTAGGGCTGGAGACGCCGGGGGATGCAGAAAATCCCAAGGCAGTTGCGATGTGGTGGAGTAATTGTCATAGGTCGGACTCCCAGAAGCGAGACCGACAATGATGGTGAAGGGCGCACTGTTAACTTCGCATAAAAGTGAAATATTCCATGAATGGAATCGTCTGCAAGCACAGATAGCCCATAAATTTCGGATTCATTGTTGCCTTTGATATACGTGTTTTTGTCGGTGTTGATAGGTCGTTCGGCGGAATCCGCATGTGAGTAGGGGTAAAGTCTCCAGCCTCTGAAGATATGTGCGTGGGAAGAGAGTATGCCTCGATAGTGTGCATCCTGAAGGCCAGGACATACGGCCCACAGATCCGTATGGTGCTCATCACGTTCCACTACAAAAGAGACACGTTCATATGGATAGATTCTATTTGATTGAACTCACTACACTCCCAGCAGGATCATCAGCGCGAAGTGCCACCGTGGCTTGAGCCGTAGTTCTCCAATTTACAACGTCGAAAGATGACATCGCATCGGAAAGCAAAGCGAGCTCCAAGATCATTCGCTCTAACGATTTGTGGTGGCAATGTCGAAATTTCTCCTTGAGTGACCAGTCGCAGTGAACGTGATTCTGAGGGACTACAAGTATTGAGAGAGATGGTCAACAATATCACAGCAAGGCTAGAAAATAAGACTTGTCGGTGCTAGAAAGGTATAATCAGATGGAAACTGACCCTTCAACATGTGTCAATGCGATAGCGAGCACAGACCCTGTTGCGTTCAAATTAAATAGAAGTATAGATAACGACATCCACTGCGGCGAAAGGCGCGAAAATGTCGCCGATTGACCATAAAGTGAATTATCCCTCAGATACCGAGGACAGTAAATAGTGATCAGAGACGAAGGCTAGATCCCGGACACAAGTACCTGCGTCTTCGACTCTGTCGTCATGTCGACCCTCCTCGGCAGGGGCCACATTTGCTTGACGTGTGTTGCAGTTTTGAGCAGGTGTTCCAACTGCAAGTTTGACAGTGTCGCGCTGTCCAACTCAGAGGGTGTCTCTGGGAGGATATGGTACATCCGACTCGGAGGGAGTAAACTAAGCCATAAACTGCGGTCATGGGTGCATTGAGAGTCGAGACAACGATATGCATCATGATGTCTGCAATGCTTGGCTTCAGCTCACGCCTGCGCTCGTAAAGAACAGACGGATGCCTTGCGAAGTAAGGGAATCACCTTCATATCCAAGAAGCAAGAAGCTGGCGATGTGAAGCTGAAGCTCGATGGGGAGACTCAGCATCTCTGCCGACTAAATTTTCTGGGTTAAGTTGGTGGTGACCGTTCAAGCTCAAGACGAAGTGCCAAGCGGCTTTGCGATATCTGCGGGTAAGAGATCCAATATTAATATTAGTACTATCTCCACACTAAATAATCACTCTAGTAGATAGTTTGTTCGTTACATTCAAGTATCTGTGAAGAGGTCTACCTCGCCGGAACTTCACATGCTGAATCCTGAATCCTGATATGCCTTCAAAGTTCAAACGCAACCACAATATTACAACGCTTCAAAATTTCAAGCACGATACCCCTTGCCTCCATTCCTAGCGCCACTGTCTTCAATCTGTCAATAATGCTGTTTCTCGTTATTCGGTCAAAGTACGATGCCACTCCCTTCCGCTAAGTACCGTCTTCAATTACAGGTCGTCAACCAAGCCACTCGGCTTAGCTAGGTGACCCGGGCGACCCGCCGTTCCTCTCAGTATAAGTAACTCATGCACAGTCCTTATTCCACAGCAATAATCAAAGCCCCGTTTCACATTCCTTCGAACAACCAACGCACCAACCCCACATCAAGCAACGCACTCATTTCAGAGGCTATCAACTTAACTTCACCATTATCTGTAAATCAGATACCCTTATCCGTCATCGCACTCATCCTCCAAGACTTATATCACCTTTCTTTCATACCAAGCGGTCTGTCAATCCCCTTCACACTTGCGTCGTTCTAGTTACGCACACCGTAGCTAACCCACAATATACAACGTACTCTCCATATCTTCCTTACCTCTCTTCTCGTGTAATTCAGCGCTTAGGCGGGAAACCCAAGACCTACTCCAACGCCAATCCCTGCCTCACGTACGAGATACTCTGAGGTTGGAAGTAAAGGGTGGAGGCGCCTGTGCCCGTAACCCCGAGTCCCCGACATTATATTTTACCTGTTCAACGTCACACCTAGTGAAGAGGGCGCGCAAGCAGATCGTGCCAAGCTTCCAAACGAGATCGAGAAGGCTGCTGGGATTCGCTGTGGACCTTGCGCACCAAGTCCTGCCGCCGTCTGAGCGACTGCGCGAGCCTATCGAAGGGACAGACAGCGTGCGCTTGAGGATTGCCCCGGTTAGCATTGATTCCGACCAAGTAGGTGCATGGATTACTGCCTGGCGCACAGTTATTTTTGACGAAACAACCACTTTGGAAAGGTGAAATACGAGTAGGGTCGTGGGTTGTTTTGCATAGACAGTCACTAGCCGTCGGACTCGACTCGTCAACGAAAAGTATGTAATTATTCTTCCACACCTTGTCAAATTTAGCTCCACAAGTCAGTAACTGCCACTTTCGGCGAGAATGCTGGTAAAGTAGTACATAAGATGATCACCGCCCATCTCCCTCGGGCTGCATGGTCATGTTGTCCCCAGGCCGACGGTTCCCTGAGTCTTGGCATTATCTCGTCATAACCAGGAATTCTAGCAGAACGAAATTAATATTTGTCCGTGTTGAATGCAGATGAGTAAGGTGAACCCTTGTACATCCATAGTTCAAGCTTGAAGTTGATGGACATATCTACGTGGCACAGGTGCGCTCACGACGTGCAAGATTCCACATGAGTCGTTGTTCTTGAGACTTGCCGTGGCTGGCCGTTCCTTCATCGGTACGAGCGCTGGTTACATACAGACCTACGGCAAAACACACGAGAAAACGTTGTCCACTATTCATTCCCAAAGTTGAGTTCTGCATCTATCCTTCATGAAACGCTTCCGACTCAGCCATGACTAGGACAGTGTCTTGATGGCAGAGTCGATTGGAACAGTCATATTGTGAGCTGAACATATACAATTTCATATCATCAACCACCAAATGACAAACTGAAAGCGACGTCATTGATCTCCTTATACTGATTTTAAAGTTTGTCCCGGCATCCGCAAAAACTACACGAGGGTGCAGGCTACCGCATGACACTTCATAACAAGGTTGATCACCGGTTTATTAGCTTCTTTTGCTCGGAGTCATGTGCCCTCCGACTTCAGAACCATGATCAGAAGGATTCCTAACAAAATCAGAAGCCCCGTCTCAGCGCGAACCTCCCCTCAGGCTGGCGCCTGGTACGAACAAGGAACGACCGCCTTCCTTCGACGGAATGAGTGATTCAAGGATCACAGGACTTGCCTCAAGGCAACAGTCTATGCCAATCTTAATGCAATCTCGATAGTGCTTGAGTACTACTAGTAGTGCAACGCGGGGGTCTGAATACGCCGGCTGCAGGATGAGCCCTTAAACTACGAAGCGATGGAGCCGATTTAGTACTGAATTTAAACATAATAAGCACAGCTTCTCCTTACGCGGTCAGTATTTATGGTGAACCCTGCAAGTCAGTGACCTCACCTTCACCATGGACGCTCTATCCACTGCTGACTCACTGGCATCCCGTTCTCTGGCTACCAGATCGTATGGCGTCTTTTACATGACTTCATTGATCAGTGTTGTGTTTTGGGCTATGCTCTCTTTGCAGACGTGAGCTGACAAATCCATGTCATTTCTTTATTTTACTCATCAACGAAACAGGTTTTGGTACTTTGCAAGGTACAATTGGAAATTTTTGTTCATCCCCTGATTGACGCTTGTTACGTAGTTATGAGCGTGACAAGAAATCACTCAAATTTCTGGTCAGTCGGAATAGTCTGACTACCAAGGCTGGCACTAATATTTCTATAGGTCGTATTTATATGGTGTCGTGCATACTACAAGTTATGCCGATCACGTTTTGACTTTTTGGTAGGATGATAAGCACGGTACAGACGTATGTTATTGTGTATGGAGGCAAGTTCCGATATTTCTCCAGTGTTGTGATTACTTGAACTGCCCATAGCGTGGGTCTACATGGTCGAAAACTTTGGCAACTATAAGTTCCTGACGCACATTGTCCCGTACGTCACGGTCCCGCCTCTACCTGATCATTAACATTCATAATAATATCAATGATCACGCAATCTAGTCCATACGCAGTGAGCAGTATAACCCATATATCTTCCTGTATCTGGAACTGACTCATCAGATATTGTTACATAGTCGCAGTTTATTTTCGGGGTACGTTCCGAATTCATTTTTGATATTCGGATATTCACTTGAATATCTCATAGGCCACAGCCACGGTAACGGTGCAGGCATTTTTTGTCTTCAGAGTATGTCATCGTGAGTATTTGAGACTGATCATGATGGTCTCCCCTCTTGACATGTCTTTGTAGTCAGCGGAGGTAAACTGTGGATGGCTATTGCGTGGGTATGTACTGTTGACTGATGGGTCCCTGATGGCTTATGGTTGTGTTTATCACCCAGGCTCCCTTAGCGACCTTTCAGATCGTCTCTGCTTTCAGTAAGGTTTTCGCACTATCAAATCTACTTCGCTGACAGGTTTTGTAGTTATTGTCATCAAAATGTGAGGATCCTGGACCTGCTCTTGTGTGACCTTTAGTCCTGATGTCACTTTTAAAGTTGCCTAGCCAGCGAAGGGTCATATGTCTGGGCGCCGCTGCCAAAAGTGATTCTTTTTTCGTTTAAAGTAAGACATCATCATTGAGCTTTTCGTTGAAGGACCTCGGGGTAGCCTACCTGGGAGTTTCCCTCTTCATCGACGTAGCTATTGCAATGCTTCTACTTCAATTACTACATCGGCATAAGGAGCAAACCAGGGTTCGGAGGTACTCTTCGCGCTCCCCATAGCGCCACTTTGCGCTTATGCGACCACTTTCTAGCACGTTGAAAATCATCCAGCGACTCATGCTTCTCGCTGTCCTAAACATGGTCTGGTCAACAACATTCGCTATTTGCGATTTGGCCATAGTAAGTCTCCTTCCCCTCAGTCAAGTCAACCAAACTGATCACATGTACTCTTTGATATGCCCATCTGCTCTTTGTACTGCAACACCCTCCTCGCGAACTTGAATATGAGGGCATCAATCGGAGCGCGGCAGTCGGCGGTTGAGATGGACCTAACGACGTTCAATGCCATTGGACCCCAGCCTGTAGCTCTGACGCTAAAGGGCGGGATCAAGGACTCTACTCAAAGTGGCTCTGGTTTTAGCTCGGAACTGGCGGCATGACCTCGGAAAGCTTGCTCGTCTATCTACTGTGCTGTGCGTCGGTTGATTGTATGCGACGTAGCGACGCGATTATGGACATAATGGGTGGCAGAGGATGGGTCACTTGCAACCAACTTGCAATTACAGTATTCTTTGCTACGAGAGAAAAATGGAACGATGCGATTTCCACAAAAACAATATGGCTTTACGCTGTAGCTCGTATGGAAACGTCATGTCTATTGAAAACCATACAATGCCGGTGACCGGGTATAACCGGTAAGAAACATCACAATTGTTGATCCTCCCTTAGACCCAAGGGTTATTCTCCCTGTAGTGTCTGGTCTTCCGGCTCATCATCAGTCTCGGCAGTGCAATCAAACCTCGCCAAGACTAACCTCATGAATCATACGACCTCATTTATATATATATATATCCAGTTCTGTCCTATTGGGAGTGATGTCTAACCCTTCGGCATGCGTCAGCGTAATAGCAAGCACGGAACCAGCTGTATTCAAGTGATACGTGCGACCATGTTGCGGAAGTATAATTGACGGCAACCTCCGCGGCGAAAGGCACGAGAACGTCGCCGATTGTCTGCAAAATAAATCTTCAGTTACATGCCAAGGACAGTGGATAGTGGTCAGAGACAAAGGCCGAATGCTGGGTATAACTTGAAGTACTCGTGTATTCTGAATCGATGTCGTGTTGTCCACCTTGGAAATATCCGTTCCTTGGCAGCACAGACCCTTCAGTCATCTTTCACGTAGAACCCATGCTCCGGACGTGTCAAAAGGCCGTAGGA
>MU837521.1:36788-50656 GCA_029603245.1 Rhizopogon salebrosus TDB-379
CCAAAAGTGATTCTTTTTTCGTTTAAAGTAAGACATCATCATTGAGCTTTTCGTTGAAGGACCTCGGGGTAGCCTACCTGGGAGTTTCCCTCTTCATCGACGTAGCTATTGCAATGCTTCTACTTCAATTACTACATCGGCATAAGGAGCAAACCAGAGTTCGAAGGTACTCTTCGCGCTCCCCATAGCGCCACTTTGCGCTTATGCGACCACTTTCTAGCACGTTGAAAATCATCCAGCGACTCATGCTTCTCGCTGTCCTAAACATGGTCTGGTCAACAGTATTCGCTATTTGCGATTTGGCCATAGTAAGTTTCCTTCCCCTCAGTCAAGTCAACCAAGCTGATCACATGTACCTGACGAGTAGTTCGTGGGGATGGACAGAACGGTCTTTTACATTCTCTTTGATATGCCCATCTGCTCTTTGTACTGCAACACCCTCCTCGCGAACTTGAATATGAGGGCATCAATCGGAGCGCGGCAATCGGCGGTTGAGATGGACCTGACGACGTTCAATGCCATTGGACCCCAGCCTGTAGCTCTGACACTAAAGGGCGGGGTCAAGGACTCTACTCAAAGTGGCTCTGGTTTTAGCTCGGAACTGGCGGCATGACTTCGGAAAGCTCGCTCGTCAATCTATTGTGCTGTGCGTCGATTGATTGTATGCAACGTAGCGACGCGATTATGGACACAATGGGTGGCAGAGGATGGGTCATTTGCAACCAACTTGCAATTATAGTATTCTTTGTTACGAGAAAAAAATGGAACGATGCAGTTTCCACAAAAAACAATATGGCTTTACGCTGTAGCTCGTATGAAAACGTCATGTCTATTGAAAACCATACAATGCCGGTGACCGGGTATAACTGGTAAGAAATATCACAATTGTTGATCCTCCCTTAGACCCAAGGGTTATTCTCCCTGTAGTGTCCGGTCTTCCGGCTCATCATCAGTCGCGGCAGTACAATCAAACCTCGCCAAGACTAACCTCATGAATCATACGACCTCATATTGTGGACCACTTGATCGTCAATCAGCATCGAGTCCTCGTTTACCTGCAACGAGTCATTACTCCAGAATTGGTCTCCTTCTATCGCATTGTTAGCGTCACAAGGGCTCGTGAACGCCACAACACTGCGGTTCGCGCTTGTGAACGAACTTCCTACCCAGAACCAACGTCTCCCGTAGTCTCCCAATGCCCAAGCTAATGCGAATGGCCTCATATCCCGTGGAGTTCCCGACAGAGTAGGGGCCCATGGAGGATCCCCGGGCAGTTGCGATATGATAAATTGCGGCGAAACGATTGGTATGGACCGAGCTCCCAAAAGCGAGATCGACAATGATGGCAAAGGGCGCACTGTTAGCTTCGCGTGAGAATGAAACATTCCATGAAGAGGATCGCTTGCAAGTGCGGGTGACCCATAAGTTTCGGATTCATCGTCTTCGATGCACGTATTCCTCGTCATACACTTAATAATTCTCTTGTGGGAATCTGCATGTGAGCACGGGTATAATATCTGGAGCGCTCTTCAACTCCAGAAGATATACGCAGGTGGAAAGAGTATGTCTCAACAGTGTACATTTTAATAACCAGGACGTACGGCCCGCAAACCCGCTTGGCACACATGATGTTCCACTAGACAAGAAACGCATTTATAAATCGAATTTGATTAAACTCACCATATCCTCGGCGTCGTGAGGGCGGGGGGCCACTATAGCTTGAGCTTTAGTTCTCCAGTTGACGAGACGACGTCGAGGGATGACATCGAGTTGAGGAGTGGATAATGGTCAGAGACGAAGGCCGAATGCTGGGTACGGCAGCAGTACTGCATATTGAAGTTCTGCTCGACGTGGATTGCAGTTTTGACCAGATGTTCCAACTGCAAGCCCGACAGCGTTGTACAGTCTGATTCAGAAAGCTGCCGCAGGACGACATCGTGCATCTGATGAACTACACCAAGCCATAACGTTGCGGCAATGGGTGAATTGAGACAATGTCTGCAATGCTAGGTTTCAGCTCACGATATACTTACGAAGAATAAAACGGACGCCTTGTGCAGAGAAAGGTTCATTTCTACATCCAAGAATGTGAAGCCGAAGTTCGACGGGGAAATTCAGCATCTCTATCTCGATAGTATCACGCTGAGTGGCTTGGCAAATTCCGACTTCTCCAGTCAAGTTCACACGGGAAGAGAGGGACTGCGCGATTGGATTCTCAATTTATCGTGTCGTGAATAGTATATTGATATGCTGGCGGCGTAGTTGAACCAGCCACATTGAAATTTGAACTATGTAAGTCTAGTAATAAGTAATTGCGTGCGATTGGTCTAATCAGTAGACATCTAAGTTATGAATGAAAGTTAGTGCCTTATGGCACTGCAAGTATAGTGCAATATTATGGTGATAGTGACGAGGATGAAGATTGACTGAGCAGCCAATGGTGGTTCCGGGATCCCGGTTGGTTCGCCTGCGAGCTACCCGAATCCTCAGCTTCGGAACCGCTAGCCGTGAGGTTCTTACGCCACACTTCCGAGGTGGCACTGCAGGCAAAGGGCACCCAGGTTGGTTTCAAATGAGCAGGTGTGAAGGGAAGTAAACGGGGAAAGCACCTTGTTACTGATCTTGACCTAGCAACTTGAAGGGGAAACAGGTTTGAAGCTGTCGTTCGAGATAACCCCAGAGTGGGGTGCGGACGAATTACAGTTGGAGCTTTCGACCGGCGTGGTCGTGGAGTAGATTCTTCGTCAACCTCGAGAACGGCATTCAGAGGTGTATCGCCTATGTGCACATCTGTGCCGAGATCGTCGCCTCGAAGACTCTTCGTTCGTCGGGTGCGAGTTTTCGACGACGATGCATCAGAGAGTTGGCCAACGTCATCAGAATGTGGAACGCCACCAGAAGCTACACGCCTGCATGATCGTCTGACTTGGAGCTGTTGATCTTCTTCCACAATCTCTACGGAGTTGTCGTCAGAGATTTGCATGTCAGAAGAAACGGACTTGGCAGAAGCGGCCCGGTGCATTATCCTAGTCTCCGTCCTCGAGCGTGTCGATCTTCGACTCGTAAAACTACCCACAGACATATAGTCAGTCTCGGAGTCCGTAGTTGTCCTTGGTCCGGCCTTGGGAGCCTTCCTGGGCCGCCTGTGGTGGGATTCCGACTCGCTCGCTTCGCTAACTTCGCAGGAGGTATACCCTGCAGAACCCTTCGATTTCTTCAATTGCTCTGCCCGCTGGCGCGCCTTCTCTTTCCTCTCCATCTGCGCTGTAGACCTACGTTTTGCTTGGTCCTCTTTCCACATCTGCTCCTCGATCTTCTCCTCTTCTTCAATCTCCAATCTCCTAGCCTTGGCACGTTCCATAACAAGGCGATCCGCGACACCCTCATCGTCATCATCAGCACCAAATGCGGCGCCCTTACCAGTGCCAGTATCAGGGAACATAGCAACACCGTACTGCGAGCTTTCACGGAGTGTCACAATTGCTTCGTCCTTGTCGAGGTGAAGGTCTTGCATGATGAGCCCAACAGCAGCCTCGGGAACCAGCACGCGCTGAATGAACTCTGCAGGTGTGAAAGGAGCTATCGAAGAAGCATCGAACGATGAAAATGGAAAGAGATTGTAGAGCGTCTGATGTATAATCAATGAACCGAGTTCCCCGTAGCTTGGGGCATCATTTAGCATGCATATACTCGTGGGGTTCGCATGCACTTACTATCCAGGTTGAGTCTTCTCGAAGCTGGCAAACTGGCCCTTGACACCAGTGACAGTTCGACTGCCTTGCTTCTGAATTTCCTTCTTGACTTCTCTCCAGAAGACACTCCTCATTCGTGGAGCCTTTGGGTCGGTATCCTCAGCGCCTTCGTCCTCACTGCAGTTATCAGCATCGGCAATTATAGCTTCAAGCATCCTTTTCATCCCTTCAACTCTCTTGGGTACCTTCTTGAAGTCGATACTTTGCGGCCATCCATTCTCCATAGCTTCAGGCAAGATATGCGTCTCGAAGTGATGTCGTTGGCAAGCTGAAATATAAATTCCTAGAGGAGCCTTGAGTCCACGGGGATTTCGGGGGCGTGGGTCTGCATGCGACTTCCGCTTCGCTGTCGCCAAGAGACTCTTCAGTTGTGGAGTTGGATTGCGTGGCAGTAGCTCGTCGCAGTATGGGCACACTGTAGAAGGATCAAGCACTCTGTCTAATTCAACTGCGCGTAGGGTGTGTTAAATGAGGAAATGTATGTTGGAGATAAAGACGTACCAGAGTCCTCTCCAAACTGGTCTTCTTCTCCGAGGATCAGCCTTGCCAGGTTTCTGACGCAACTATGAGACGGGAGGAGTAGCAGCAGCCATGAAAATGATTTACCCAGTATTGTCTTCCTTGTGCCTTTTGACTGTACGGCCAAGTTCTCCATCGCTATCATCCGAGGTTCGCTTGGACCCCGCGCTCCCCGAAGGTGACTGAATGATACGATGAGCTGCACTCTTCATTTCCCCTGAGTTCATGGGGAATGGTCGCAGGGTGCCATTGATCTGTACTGTATGTTCGTGCTCCCTGGCCAGTTCATCACTGTCGTCTTCGTCCTGATGAGGCACTAGCGCACGTTCTTTACCCTTATTCAGTGGGGGTGATTTCACTGGGGAAGCGAGTGGAGAAGGGGCAGGGAAGTTGCCGAGCGTGTCTGGACGGGCTTGCTTGGAGGTGTGCAAGAGTAAAGGGAAAGGTTTGGATGCATTGGCGTCCAGGGATAGCTGTTTCGCGGGCAGATTTGACTTCCCTGGAGGGCTCATAGGGAAAGGAGCAGTCTGTTGACGTGACAGAGCACTCGTCTTCTCCTTGGGTTTACTGGTAGGCACATTTGCGTTCTCTTTTCTCGCCGCTGATGGCTCTCGAGCGCTCTTCTGAGGATGAGACGCGTCAGAAGTGCGTGAACGCCCGCCATGTCCCGATGAAAGGTCGGGCATGGGGGATGGATGCGGTAGCCTGCTAGCACGTGGAGTTGCTTCGGGACTCCGGTTACGAAAGATTGAGCTTCCAGCCTGCACAGGCCGCGCCCTTGGAACTCGACGTTGGACGGATTTGGGATGCTTGTCTTCTGAGAGCGGGGATGGAGAAGCTGGCTTCCTGGATACAGATCTCTCTCCCGGCTTACGATGCGTAAAGTCCTTCTTGTTAGAAGGGGGTGCTGAAGAGCCATCAAGGCGCGCCGTTGTGTGTTTGCTGCCCCTTGCATCTTTCTCTCTTTTCGGCTTGGCTATAGGTTGAGAAGGCAGGATCTGAGGGGGTAGGTCGTCAGATATTGGTCTGAATAGCTCTTGAGAGTTGTCTGGGTCGGGCAAAGATGATGATGGCGACCCTTCTGGAATACTTCCCTCTACCAGCAATTCCTTCCTCTTCTTCTTAAAACTGGGGAGCCCTTTACGCGGGAGAAAGTCCGGGTGATACGGATAACCATTTGGGGCGAGGTCGGTTTCCTGAGAGGTCGACACTGTCGGTTTCCCGCGGACAACGCGTCTGTGCACAGGTGACCCGCCCAATAACAGTTCGTCATCACTGTCATCAAAAAAGTTTGGTTCCTGACCCTTGGTGATAGGATGTAATGTGGCAGATTTGACTGTGCTGGTGATTGTCTTGCCCTGCACTGGTCGACTTAGTTGGGATGGAGCAAACGAGGTCCCCAAGTCTTCATGGCCTCGACCCTCGCCAGACTGGACAGAGTATGGACGCTCTTTCATTCTATGAGAGCTGTCTGAGTAGAAGTTGGTTTCCCTGTGGTGGAATTGGCCAACAAGCCGTTCCATCCTCGGTTATTGGGAAGTCACTGCTGAGGTAATGTGATGCCGTGACACACTTCCTGTGTGGCATCAATGTCATACCCGGGCGCGTTGTTTGACTGTGTTGAATTCTAAAGCCTTCGCCAATTCTGAACAAACACAAAAACTTTCAAGTTGCTGCTATCTAAATACTCCAACCAAACTTTGCTGTGACCAAAGCTTGCTTATAGCTTTGATGGAAATATTTTCATCCTGCACTAAGTGTTATTTGAGCACACCTTCTGACTTTAGTATTGGGTATGTAGCCCTATCTTGTAGCCCCTGTGGCCTCACTGACTATGTGTTCTCCAGACCTGGGTGATTTTCAACCAAGTATCCAACCTGTCAGCAATACTGAATCCTCAGTGGCCTCAAACAGCCATCAATATTCTCACACAGCGACCCTGGATCATCTGACCTGAATGGGTTGACCTTGTGAGCTCCACAAACTAAGTGGCCTGCAATGCACTCACCTGCTGGATGGAGGTGGGTAACAGTCCTGCAGGCTGACAGAACACATACAGACTCAGCTACATATTGGCCAGAAAGTTATTATTAGTGAATCAGTGATGTGCATGGCCTGGCTCAGCTCAAAAGCTGGGGCTATGGCTTAGTGAAATAGCAGGCTGAGCTGGCAAGCAGAGCTCAGGCTATGGCTTAGTATAAGAAAAATGTACTACAATGTATCTACCATTTTCACAAATAATGATGTGCAAGGCCCGGCTTCAGGCCATGAGCCGGGCCTTGAGGTATGGCTCATTTGGGCTGCAGGCCTGGCCCAAGGTATCTGCAAGCCTGAGCCAGGGCTTTCGGGTGAGAACCCACCTGACGTTCCCCCTACACGTGTATCGCACTCCTCGGTCTGGAGGCACAAACACTGTCCAGCTTCGTAGCAAACTGTCTCATATCCTGCGCATCATACCATTCCATCTGCACACATACAAACTATCGCAAACTGCATTGTATCCTGAGCATCATTCCCTTTGTGAGGATCGAGTTGCCCAACTCAAGGCTCATTCCTACGATGTTGTTCCTGAATCCTGGTAGCTTGGGCATACACAGCTAGTCGTTCGAAAGCAAGTCTTTCTTCGGGCGTACAGTATGTGTGTGTGTGGTTCTGGACCATATGAGTGCCACACAAATCATTATGAGATCTGCATAAGAAGAGCAATTGATATGGTTCCTACAAATGCGTTTGCGGTAGCGTCTACCAAGTCGACCTAATAGGCCCCGTTCTTATATCAGCTTCAACGCAGATGCTCGTAGAAGCACATGCATACCAGTTTTGCAGCATACATCGGTATCCTGGGTATCATCCCACTTTGCAAGCACCTCGCCCAACTCAGGACGCATTCCTACGATGTCGTTCCTGATAGCTTGGGCATACGAAAGTTCATCTCGTCCTAAGAAGGGAAATTGATGCGATTAGAAGGGTTATTGGTCTCTGCACAGTATCTAGCGAGCGTGTCTAATCGTTCGCAGTCGTAGACGAGTCTTTCTTCAAGCATCGTGAGTACGGGTATAGTTCCGGACCATGCGAGCGCTAACCAGGTGCTCGTGAGAAATAGGAAAAAAGGAGGGGAATACGAAGACTCGGCGGGTTGATCTATGCGCTGGTGAACGGGCTACGGGTGCGAGCTGAGCAGCCATTTCATTAGGAGAGTTTGCATTTCCGATGACGAGCACGCCCTGGGGATGTAATACCATGTATTAGTCTTTGATTATGGAAGGATTGAGAGAAATGGCAGAACTCTCCCTTCGTAACTTTCATGTAGGCCAGGTTATGGAATGCTGGATTTTGTTGAGTTGTTGGCGTTGCAATTCTTGGAAACCTTGTACGTCGGGAAAGTAGAGTTATCCAACGACAGGGTGGTAACGACCACCGTGTCCCAGGTTTCATCTAGAACCGCCCTGCCGCCTTGATTCCAATCTTTCATGCGAACACTCCATGCACCACCCTCGACCTCTTCCACGCCGATGACCTCGTGGCTCAAACGAATATTCCCGATCTCGACGAACGGCAGTGCGAATGCCTTGATGTAGGCGTTCGCCTCTGCAAACGTAGGAAACGGACCTGCGGCAGGAACTGGAGTACCACCCAGCCATCCATCTTCATCATCTCTGCTGATGGACCTGCTAGTTCATGATTCCCATACCTTATGTGGGTGTTGAGCTGCTCCAAAAGGTCTGTCGTGAATAACTTTTTCTCGTCCTCACTGCAGTTATCAGCATCGGCCATTCATTCTCCATAACTTCAGGCAAGATATGTGTCTCGAAGTGATGTCGTTGGCAAACTGAAATATAGATTCCCAGAGGAGCCTTGAGTCCACATCACATGGGGTGGATTTCGGAAACGTGGATCTGCGTACGACTTCCGCTTCGTTGTTGCCAAGAAATTGTAAGGGTGCTACATTGTGCGTAGCGGTACGAGTTCGATGTGATGATTAGGACAGTGAGCAGTATAGGAGGATAACCACTACTCTGTTCTTGCTACTGAACGTACGATACGACTGGTTACTTAAATATGTAGTAGAAAGGGGTTGGCGTCGGAGAGAGGCGGCGTTCTTGAGAGAGTAACGAGAGTGATAGAAAATTGTTGGCAGCTTGAATGAGAGGCTCTACGAGGAATGAAGAATGATATGAAACGTAAGGAAAGGGATGATCCGTCGCCAGGGAAGTACGATTCCTTACAAGATTCTTCAGTTGTGAAGTTGGATTGCGTGGCAGTGGCTCATCACAGTACGGGCACACTTCAACCTGTGTGGCATCGATGTCATACCCGGACGGCGTTGTTTGACTTTGTTGAATTCTACAGCCTTTGCCAATTTTGAACAAACACAACTTTGCTGCAGTCGGCGAGGTTCGCCTACATGCTTCAACTGAACTTAGCTACCAAAGCTTGCTTATAGCTTTGATGGAAATATTTTCATCATTCTGCAGCGCTATTTGAGCCACGTGAATGGCTTCTGAGTTCAGTATCGGGTATGCGACCTTATCTTGTGACCCCAGTGCCGAAAAATATTTGACTTCCCACTGTGGCCTTACTGACAACGTGTTCTTCAGACCTGCCAGTAGGTGATTTCCAACCAAGTAGGTCCAACCCTTCGGCGATACTGAATCCTCGTCGGCCTCGAATAATTTCACACAGCGATCTCGGATCGCCTGACCTGAATGGGTTAACCTTGCGAGCTCCCTAAACTGAGCGGCCTGCGACGCACTTATCCGCAGGATGGAGGTGTGTTACAGTTTCAGCAGGTTGACGGGACGCATACAGACTCAGTTACACATTGGCCAGAACTGGTTATTATGAGTGGCTGGGACTATTACAGATATCGCTGCTCGATCTGTAGGTTTTTGCCTTTCTTTCCGGGGAATTAACATGTAGACAGGGATTCCGGATGTCCCTTTATGCATTTGCATTTGTCACACCTGCTGGTTTAATGACAGTTGCGGTGTGGGTTGAGGTTACCCATCCCTGAATGGCTGTTGATACCATGGATCTATGTCATGTGCTGTGTGTACGTTTCGTTCTGATCTCCAGCCTCGGCCATATTTGCGCGTTTTAGATGTTTTTGGGAGGCACTTGGATGACTCTCGCCTGTTCTTAATTCTAACCAAGGTCAGAGTTTGTGACTGAGAACTACATGCCTCGACTCTGATATGCTGTCTCGGCTGTACTAGTAGATCGACAACCGAAATAGATTTCCTGCATGCGTCTCGAGCCCACCGAAGAGTGCTGAATTTCATACGTCACTCGAACTTTGTTAGTTGATGTGTTCTCTATGCATTGGCTCGTCTCGGCCAATTGGGGAGCGTATCGTGTCCGCACCCAATGCACATCAAAGTTTAGACTCAGGTAGTCATGTCATTTCCGAGCCTTCGGGAGTTTGACCTTTTCAGCTTAGGATGCCAGTTCGCATTATTTTGGATAGAGTTAGGTTGCAGTTCAACGGAACGAAGGCCTGGATATACGGAATTGAATGTTCATAGTTCAGGCTTGGCTGGCACCAGACATTAAGCGCTCCCAGAGCTCCCCACAACGTGGTTGCTCGCTTCAACGCCGGGAAAATAAGGTAAAAGCCTTCACTATCAACTTGCCAGCACATCGGTCGTCATCCTCGATATTTGTCGTCCGGCCCAACTATAAATAATCTTCTTGAAGATGTCTTGAATGGTTAGGCTCTTTTGACCGTCCATACTGGTGTGCAACTGTCGATGACTCACTACGAAGGAGACATAGCTTTGCATAGACTAGCGACTGGGAGAAAATCCGTCCATCAAATCACGCAGCCTGTCGCCCCACCTATTGCAGCAGAAGCAGATATCACAGCCGCAATTCAGGACGAGCAGAAGGATGAAGAGATTCTGGAATATCAGGGCATAAAATTTCAATTATCCCATATATCGAGTTTGAGAGAAGATGAGTCCTTCTATGTCAGTCTCTGGGTGGTTTGTCGTTTTTATATCGCGCTGACTGTGAAGGACTAGGTTGATTTCGAGAAAGGAGATAAGCGGAATCCAGCCAATTTCTCTTCTGCGAGGAAGTGGGTAATGACAATAAATGCTTGTGCATTTGCAGGCCTTGCTGGTAAGTCTACAAGTCGATGTAACTCCAGCATGATTATCTACCCCTATCACCTTTCTAGCCGCGGCCGCCTCTTCATATGCCATGGGTTATTCATCGATGACCAGAGACCTCGATTGTACATTGTTTCAAGCAACTATCGGATTGAGCATGTACGCTTTGGGAGTTGGACTGGCACCCCTGGTCACTTCATCTTTCAGCGAAGAATTCGGCCGTTTCCCGTTTTACATTATCTCGGCCCTCATGTTCACGCTGACCCATGTGATGATTGCTTTGTAAGTCCACATCATCTGAGAATGCCTCGAATTCATCTATAAGAATTATTATTTTTCAGGGCACCAAATGTCCAGACTGTCATCGTAGCTCGTTTTATGGGAGGGGCCTTTAGTTCAACAGGTTCAACGCTCGTGGCTGGGACTATTGCAGACATATGGCTGCCTCATCAGTAAGTTTACAGCTTTCCTTCGTGGAACCTGTTGTTTATAGATAAATAGGAGGGGGTCCCCAATGTCCCTTTATGCTGTAGGAATTGTCGCATCTATGGGTCTAGGTCCAACTATAGCGGGGTGGATAGAAGCTAACCCATCCCTGGAATGGAGATGGATACAATGGACCCATGCTATGTGCGGTGTAACTTCCTTCTGTCTGTCCTCGTGCTCACCGTCCTGAAGTGTCAGCGGGGTGTATTTTATCACAATGCTTCTATTTATGAGAGAAACCCGGTCGGCTGTTATCCTGACCCGTATAGCCCGTCAAGTGCGAAAAGAGACAGGAGATGACCGATACCGGGCAAGGGCAGAAGAAAACAAGCCCAGCCTTGCGTCCACCATTGCGATTTCATGCACGCGCCCATTCTGTGAGTACATTTATCATCTCTAAACCATGTATTGAACTGGTACTAGATCTCTTATTGACCGAGCCTACTGTTCAGAGCTTTAGCGTACGTAGCCTCTGATCTTGCACATGTGAACCTGATAATGATTATATTTCCAGCTATGGGTGGGCTTCGTATGGGGCGTTCTTTATATCTTAATTGAGTAAGTGTTAACGAAACTGTGCGAATGTTGAAAGTGACGTTACAGCAGATCAGTATCGGGGGAATTCAAAGGCGTCTATAGGTTTGATGTTGGAGAGACAGGGACAGTTTTCATAACCATAACGTAAGTTTCGTTAGTAGTGCTTTGCAAGTGCATCTAAAACTTCGGGCGTCTCAGCATCGGAAGTCTTCTAGGTTACTTGGCTACTGTATATCAAGAAACACTGTACCAGTAAGCGGTAAAGCATTCCAGTCAGGAATCCACGACTGACTGTAGATGTAGCAAATATGTCCACCGCAAAGGCCAGGAAGCTCGTCTTCACATCGCATGTGTAGCATCTATAGTCTTTCCTGCCGGAATGCTCACATTTGCATGGACCGCCCGACCAGACGTCTTGTGGGTAGTTCCCCTGATTGGCCTTACGGTTAGTACACCCAGCCATCCATCTTCCTCATCTCTGCTGATGGACCTGCCAGCTTGCTATAGCCGCCGTTTTCATCATATATCAAGTCGTGTTCGTCTACTTGGCAGATTGGTGAGCTCCTCATCCTTGTGTTGCCTTATTCGTCTACTGACACAGCCGAAAACGAGCTACGGACCCTATGCATCTTCAGCCTTGGCAGGCCAGAGTTTGTGTCGTAAGTCCCCTTCTGTCTTATATCAAGGGCAGAATGTGGTTGATGTTTACTCTCGCAGGAAACATTTTAGCTACTATTTTCCCCCTGTTCACTACTCAAATGTTCGATCGCATGACGTACAAATGGGCAAACACCCTTGTCGCGCTGATAGCAGTCGTCATGATTCCCATACCTTATGTGGGTGTTTAGCTGCTCTAAAAGGTCTCTCGTGAAAAACTTTTTCATGCAACCATTTACGCAGATACTTTTCTTTTATGGGTCGAGAATCAGACAACGCAGCTCGGTCTCCAAGAAGATTCTGGCGATCGAAGAGGAAACCCGGGCAACACACCTGCAAAAGTCCTAAGAGCATGTATGCGCCATCTGTATGTGATTGATCTATGCAAATGGAGCTTGGAGGCTACATGGCGTAATTACTTGTAATATAGTGATTCTTATAGCTAAGCCCAATCCGAAGAATGTGCCGCAGCAGCCATAAATATGCATAACTATAGCTATTAGAACTAGTGCCGCTGGCGGCGGCGACCTCTGCTCAGTGCTTGGCCTTTCATGGTAATGGGAGTGACGTCCTGATACAGTATTAGCTACTGAGCACGTCCACATGCTTGATTGTTCCATGTCTGAGAACAGGGAATGGTGCAGATTCGGTAAACGAGTATCACACGTGGTGGGTGGATACAACCAGAAAACGCGCTACATACGGTTCCCGGATCGAGCTCATACGCACCTTGACTTCCTGACATACGGAAGAAAGGTGTGCCCAACCCTAGCTTAAGAATGCGACGGCGTCTACGACACGCCCGAGGTACCGCGCTACTTGCCTTCTTTATCTCCTTCTTTGCTATGACCCAGCAGTGCCGCTAGGTTCTCACCCATGCCACCGACGGCAATCATGCTTTAAGGCAGCCACGTTTAATACGAGGATAGCGCCACTGCACCCGAGCACAAATCAGTAAGCGCGAAGGCTGCGGTAAAATGATGAATATTTAAAGGGTGCTCTTCAACAGAGAGAATGAGGGTTGTGGCCGGTGGTGATAGGCATGGCGCTCCTGCGCAGACCCGTTGAAATGTTCCCTCGCCGAAGGGCCAGGGGTGGAATGAATGAGAAAACGGCGGTAGTAAGATAAGAGAGAGAAGTATTGTGTGCTGTTACCTCGCGCATTCTTTTCCTCTCATGTATGTGCCTACGCTCTTCTATACTTTCGAGGAATCTCTCTGATAAGTAAAATCACGACTTTTGTACATTCTTCCCCTACTCTATCACCTTCGTCCTTGTACTTCCTCGTGTGCCATCAGGAACATATAAAGTATGGATACAAGCGAGGGTTAAGCAAGTCGTTGGAGATGCATGACATCAGTAAGAGGGAATTTGAAAGTTGCTCGTTTGAGTGCTCATAGGTGCTCACGGTATGATCAAAGAACGCGTGATTAAACTCTCAGTTGATTTTCCCGACCCAGAGGAACCGTGTCAGTGGTTAGCGTCAAAACCAATGCATCCGCGATGGTACGCTATCCCAGGACCCACAGTACTAAGGACAAGTATGGCACTCGTTGGCTGTTTGGCTCAGTTGAATTCTAAAGCTTTTGCCACGCTTGCACAAATACGCCTAACTATGTACTACTTGTGTGCCATCAGTTTTAACCGGTGCCTGCTTCTGGGCTTATGCTTTTGCGCCATTTCCTCTCGATCTCTACCTGCCAAGTCAAGTGCACATGGACAGAGAACCTTAGCTCTGGTAAACTCTTCGTTGTAGTTGAAAATATAGGTACAACCTGAGCCTACCGAACAGCTTCGAATTTTC
>MU837523.1:6020-19555 GCA_029603245.1 Rhizopogon salebrosus TDB-379
ACAACGCTTGTGAAGTACGCCGAATGGCAGAATAGTCGCGGCTGCAGAATGCGGCAGAACTCCACGGTGAGCACTCATGTTAGCGTATCCCTTGAGGTGCTGTTTGGCGCGTGGTCAGAGAGTTACATGATATTCTTTAAACGGGTCCCGCAGGCGCCTCTCACCAACTGAACAACCAACCTGATATTTGCGCAAACGAGCACAGTCGCATGACGGTTGACCAAGATAGCCGTTGCCCAGTCCGTCGGAGCTTGAAGTCAGTATTCCAGCGGAACGTACGGCAGCGCGCAGCGAAGAACATAGGTAGGATAGTAGGGCAGTTGACACATCGGCGTTTCTCGTCGTAAGCGATCTCCGGAATGATGATTATCTGCGACAAGCTACATTTCTTGCGATCGCAATCCGAGTGAATAAACTACCAGCTCGTCTGTCATCAATGTCATCAACAAAGTCTTCGTGATTTGAGAAAACTTGAATGACAATCTGTTTTCAATGGATAAGTACCCAGCTCACCAGTATCTATAGCATACCAAAGGACATGATATCCTCAGATTGTGCTGTTAAGTTCGACCTTCCCTGGAAGCCTGTACTAAGCCTCGGCAAGAGACTTAGGATTTCCACGCCTTACGA
Organism: Rhizopogon salebrosus TDB-379; assembly: GCA_029603245.1. NCBI lineage: Eukaryota > Fungi > Basidiomycota > Agaricomycetes > Boletales > Rhizopogonaceae > Rhizopogon > Rhizopogon salebrosus. Next base: position 6,651 of record MU837523.1, read on the forward strand.
TTACCATCGCGTAACGCAAGTACACATTGGAATTGGGGTGCAAGGTCCAGGCCCTAAACTCCAACGCACAAGAGGTGCCCACTGTGGTCTAGGGTGCTCCTTGGAACCCTGGAGCTATGTCCCATCTGCAGGCTGCGGAAGGGTTTAGAACTTGGAAGATATCAACGAAGTGTTTCATACGCATCGTGAGAAACCACCATCGGAAGATCGTCGGAAGATTCCATAAACCAACCTTCCAACCCTGAGATGCGTGAATAAATCATCTCATGAAAAACAGGGTCGAGAGCTTGGAAACATAATGTTGGAAATTCGAGTCGGAGAAATACTATTGAAACACTAATGTAGCACGTAATGTACAAGGGGAATGAGCATCCGACATATTCTGTTCATGATGCAAGGCGATAGGGGAAAGGGGTATGCTTGCATAGGTATAGGGAGCGGTCAGCATATCCGCAAAAATGGCCATGAATGAGTCGCTGGAGAGCGACGCATGAAAAGTAAACAGGGGACAATAAGATACTCGTGGAGCCACGAAAAAAAAAAATCGAACGGAGCTATGACGTGGCACAGCCTTGATCAAACCCGGCTTGATCCAGTTGGTCACATTCACTTCCAAGCATTCGCATGCGAACTACGTGCGAATTAATCTTCCTCCGGGACTTCGTATATGCTGGACAATGAAGGTTGGCGACGTGGAGCCGTGAGACTTGCGCTGCTCCTACGACGATGGTGTGTGCGCTTGGAGGGTGGGGAAGGGGGTATGGTACTCGACAGTGGATGAATACTGATTGATGGGTGTGGAGCGGGAGTGGAAGAAGCTGGCAAGTCGTCGGATAAGGACGACATGGAAGATGACGGAGATGAACTATAAATGATATAGGGTTCTTCTTCCTCCTCCCGCGATGGTAGCGGTAGGGGTGACCTAGGAGTAGTGGAACGGCGAACATTGCTATTATCTGAGCGCGATGATGATGCCGCCAGACTACCGGTACACCCGAAGTTCATCTGTGAGTTGGGGTTAGGTGACCGTCATAACAAGAAACCGCAGCAATAGTGACCAACCACATCCTGTCTCGCACTGGTCTCTCGAATCCACTCGGCAACGCGACGCGCCCATTCTCTCTTTTTTAGAAACTCTAACCGTGCTTTTCTCTGCTGCGCGCTTTCGACGAATTGTTGTTGTCTTCCACGCACATCATACGGAGGGGTATGAAGAGGGGTCGTGACTGAACATGGGGGGGCGGCAAGAAGATCGTGGACAGGGTATCCTGTACTATATAATGGGGACATCGTAGCACACGGAGAGTGGGTTGGTCTAGATGACGGTAATCTGGAAAGTGTGGAGGAAAAGGGTTGTGTGAGGGTGTTGTCTCTGATTATATATGACGGCATCGGTCTAGAATGTTTTCCGAAAGCGGTTCGCTGTCTCGGATTAGTAAACGTCACTCCTGACGTATTTCATTTTACCATTCATCCAATAATAACTCAAATATTAATATGAATTCAATTATAACTAGATATTCAGACAAAACAGAATATGCTGCATGTACACTTGGTTTTGTCATAATAATGGCTACTCGATTCAATGGTCAATGACCCTGCATACCAATGTTCCCTCCAAGTCTACAGGAGGGCAAACTACAATCACAAATGAAAACGCCACCAAAAGCATCAAAATCTGTTCCAGTGAGGTTGACATCAGATAGTGAATTGCAAGTTTTGCGAAGGCAGACAAATCACGCAGACACTTAGTGAAGTCCCCGCAGCAATCAACATACTATAGTTGATTGTCCGGCAGGCACTGAACTTGTACGCCGTGCTCTATCGCGTTTCAGTCAGTAGAAGCTCATCTTTCTTCACAGAAAATCCCGACCAACACTCGGATACTCGGACACCGGCATCCAGGGCCAATGCTAAAGGTCAATCGGGTCAAATCGGGTCTGGAAGCATCATGATCTCAGTGTCTTGCTCACGTTAAAATCCAAATAATCCATAGTTTTGATCCAGTCGCAGACTAAAACAGTCTGCAATGGTTTGACGGCTAAACCGCGAAAGATGACTCCGAAATTGGGCTGGGAAGTACTGTGAAAGGTGCATTTACTTACCTTTTGGGCCTTTGATGAAATAATATGTGCTGCTACGCAATCCCACCGTCTTGCTCGCACAAACATACCAGATGAATGGCCTGTCAGATACATTAACCAGTGTTGACATTGATCCCGTTTTTCTGCCCCCTGCCCCTTGGATAGTTTTCTGATGTCCGAAGCTGGACCCTGGGAAGCTTCTCGGCTCGCCCCTTGCCATGACCAATTTGTCAATATCACAGTCCGAAATCGTCGTATGAGCTGTTTGAGCCGTTCCAACGTTCCCTCGCGAAACTATGTTCTGGAACCTGATGAGTCATGTCTTCGCGTCCGCGGTGATGCCATATCTGATACCACAATGTTTCGGTTGTTCGAGTAAAAGCCGTGCGAGAATAATAGTAGTGACAGTGCCAAGAGTCAAAATCTAAAGTCCAGAACATGCAATCAGGTGCTCCGCTCATACCTCTGCTCTGCTCTGTGTTTGAGCCCTTCAGCCATCGCGATAAATCCCTTCTTCAGTCCGTTTCCGACGAAGATTTTGATCAGATATGCGAGGAGTCCACCGAACACCTCAATCGTCTCATAACGGGTTCTCCCTCCTTCGACTTCTACAAGTACCTGCCATCGTTCTGCATTGAGTAGCCAGTGTGGCATATCAATGTTCACCCATGCCGTGCGATAATTTTCATGATCCAGTGCAGTAATTCGCTCGAACGCGGAGCTTGGAAACCACTTGTCCCCAAAGGATGGAGGAATGTTCACCGGGTGAATATGTAAATGACACCCTTCACGCGGAGTCTCGTCGGGTAGATGATTCTTCCGTGCATCTGTGATGCGCTGGTCCCTCCTTCAGTCGTTACATCAATTGGTATGCAAAATGTTATGGAGCGCACTGGCTTACACGAAGGGGTTCCTGATTAATCACGAGCCGCGTTAGAGTCGGATATTACTGTCAAGTGCGCAGCATACCATTCCTTGTATGACTTCCAGTCCATCAATACTTCCCACACTACTTCACGAGGAGCATTTATAAGGGACGAAGCTGAAACCGAGAAGACGCCGTTCGAAGAAAGCGGGGGAACATGAGAAGTAGAAGACATTTATTGCCAGAGGAGCTTTGGCAAGCGGTATTACCGTATGTAGTTGAACTTGTCAGTGACTGGCAGATCATCAGATGGACTTTGCGCGCCCTGTAGACTTTGATTACGTCAGCAAAAATTTCGATTGACTTTGCCTCTGAAAAGTTCAGTTCTCATTGTTAAGCTCATTTTTCTGTGCTCGAGGCTCCCGATTGAAAGGCTATTTGGGTCTGGACGCTTCGTGACATGCCATCTGCACTCGCCAGTCAGTTGGCCATATCCGCATCTTTAAATGCCTCTCTCCTGGAGGCCCACACTAGCAAACGGAGGCGGACCGAATCTTATCTTTTTACCGGTCGAGACGCCGACCTTCATGACCTCGACGCGATCCATGCGCTTTCAAGCAATGCCTTCGCCCAATTGTGCTCCCTATCTCCCGTTTTCAGTGCACGAACAATAAAATTAGGTTCTGACGGGTCTTCGCTGTCTGTGGACTTTGACCAGACTTTGTTCTCCGAGGCTGCAAGGAATACGGACCGAACGATGCAGTCTCGGGACGTGAATGCGAACCTTGATAGCACGTTGAATACGTTTCTATCTCTGTTAGGTCCATGGCTTATGGAGGCACCCACAAGCAAAGTATTGGAGTGGTTGGTGAGGAGATTTCGGTCAGTGGGTAGCATTTGCGAGATCCTGTTATTGACGGTACCCCTGAAGTATCAACGAATTCAATGTCGATGCAGTACTTTCCCTCTTTTTTCCATATCACGAATCACCGCATTTTGTCAAAATGCTGTCAATCCTGCATATTTCGTGTGTTTCGCTCTCTGTTCTCCCCACATTTGTTTTTTGACTCTGTCCGTAGCCCTTCTTCCATGTTTTCATTCATGCTACCCTTCAAATCCGCTGCAACCCCTCTTGCGCGGAGCTCGATTGTCAAAGCCATGACTGCCAGTCAAGCAGTGGCAAGATTTATTGCATCATTACTTCCCACTGCAATAAAAGGTGAGCAGCTGTGTTTTGGGCTCGCTCTAGTACATTATTTACCGTATCACTTTGTCAGGCTCATATTCTCACCGTACACTCGTGGCCTTCAATGCGTCTACAATGCATGACTATATTGCGACCCAACCCGCTTTAGATGAGGGCACTCTCGCGTTTCTGTTATCGGCTCTCCTTGCGCCGTTCCAGACTAGCCATACTGATGCTAACACAACTGTAAGGACCCTGTGTACAACACCCTCCATAGTTTATTTCTGACTTCGTATTTTATCCTAGCTTGGTGGTTATGTGCTACTTTCCACGCTCTCCCATAAAGTCCCCCTGTCATCTGTTGCCGTAGCAGCTATTGTTGGTGCAATGGCATCCTCAGCTGCACCCAAAGGCAAACGGGAGTCCCAGAGCAACAGAGCTAGCGGACACTTCATCAAGGTCGCCATCTCGGTATGTTCACCTCAAGGAGAGCTCGGGGCTTTCCACGCCAACACAGGGAATTTATGTCTAAAGATGCCGTGAGTCACCTCTTGATTACTAACCGTTTGGTGTTGAAGTCACGAATGCAGCGGGTTTGCCGAGGAGCTTCGCGGTGCGGTTCAATTTGTTGGAGCGGAAAGGTTTATTTTTCCGCTTCTTGAGTCTCTTAGGCCTCGGTGTGTGCATGCTGACACCAACGATCGGAGAGAAGGACTAACCATTTACCAGGCTCGAAGAACCTGCTGTGTCCTCTCTTTATGCCACAATCCTCAGTACCACGAGTACTCCTCTTAGAGTGCTTAAACACATAGTGTCGTTGCTCATCCGATTAATTGTCACTGGCAGTGACGAAGAGTCCAACGAAGCCTCAAAAACAAACGCTGCTCGTGCTCTCCTTGCTCTCGTTCATCAACGTCATATTGGGGTTCTTCGTGACGCTGTAAGTGAAGTCATTGATGAAGGAGAGGGCGTGAGCGACGGCGAAGATCAACGAATGAAGAAGAAAAACCGCAAGAAGAAAGCGGACGAATTGATGGTGTCGTTTTCAGTCGTGGGTTTCCTCAGCATATTTTGTTATAAAGATTAGGTTGAGCATGGTATCAGAGTCACCCATGGGCTCAAAGCACTGATGTCAACGAAATTGTCGTTGTTTCGACAAGTTCCACCAAGGAGGTACGCCTTGGCGCTGTCGAACGCCTGTACGAAATCTTGCAGGGGAGAAAGACGCTTGAAGCATCTGACATGGTAACACCATCTTATATCCCAACCTCCTCGTTTTACCACTAACACCAAGTTTTCAGGCATCAATACAATCAGCTTTACTCGCTCGCGTTTATGATACACATGCTGGAGTTCTCCACACGCTGTACTCCTCACCCGAATTATTCCTCTCAACAATTACTTCAAGCATGACCCCTCAAAAACTCCTGGATACCATCATCTCGCAGGTTGCTCCAGACCCACCGTCTCGTGCTATTCTTGAGGCACACGTCACTTTCCTTGTCGGTCATTTCACAAAGACCTATCCGAAATTATCGCCAGCCATACATGAACGCGTGTTATTCCCATATGTGCTTGCCAGCAGAGCCAAGTTCAAGACTGCACGGGGAGTATGGGAGGCGCTGAGTGAGGTGGGAGATTCCCCCAGTGGATGGCTGAGAGGTTGTGTAGATATATGGGAAAAGGCTGGCCTTCTGCGTGGCAAGAAGGTAGCCAAGGATGATGGGAACGAGGATGTGGACGCTGGTATGGAAAAGATCTGCCAGACAAACCATGATGTGGCAGCCAAAATTGCGGGTGTGTTTCAACTTGTTTTTGGCTAAGTTTGTTTATTTTATTTTTTTGCAGAGAATATCCTCGCTTCTAATGACAGCTCAAGTGATATTTCCATCATCCTCTCTAAACTACATGATCCTCTACCGCACGCTCGCGCCCTTGCATACCTGGTTGTTCGCGTTTTACTACTCAGCACGTCATGCGAACAGCAGGTTGATATTGCCTTACGGGCCCTGAACGCGATGAAGCTACACTCTGTCGATGGTTTTGGTGATCTCTCAGATGGATCCAAGAGCTTGCAAGAGGCACGGGTATTTCTCTAGTTTGAGTTCGATTATTGACTGCGTGGCAGGCGCTCAGCGACCGTACGTTGAATATGAAAGTCGCGACAAAGCCTGGAGGAAGAGTCACGATACAATTTCTTCAGGCCTCCATATTGGCGTTAATACCGGCTGTTCGACTCGTGGACGGAAGTATACCTTCCTGGATTGCAGTTCCATCCTTGGTACGTTTCCAGCTCGACAATATACTATTTACTCACTTTATACTAGAGTGATTCGTCTCCCGACAAGAACGCCGAAGACCGCTATGTCACTCTCATGCAAAACCTCTACGCTGTTGCCGTCACTTCTGGAAGCTCCACCCCATCGCAACTATCCACCCACCTCATCCAGGCGATCTTCCTAAACCTGAAAGATGTTTCCCTCGAGTTCTTACTTGGAGTCCTCCTTGCGCGCTCTCCAGTGCTCGAGCGCGTGAGAACCCGAGCTCTTCTACATGCTTTAGCATTCTTGCGCGGATTCACCTCTGGCGGTGCCGTGGATTTCCAGACAGTATTACCTTCTTTTATAGCAGTGCTCATGGATGCTCGGACAGACAAGCAAGGACGAGCTTTGATATTTGAATGTGTCTCTGCGTTGGCGTCTACCTCGGAGAGGAAACATGTCTATGGGTTGGGCACTGTATATGGCGCAGGATCTGGTGGGTGGTTTACGCATCTTATTCCATTCGCGCTCACTCGCACTGTGCTACCCAGTGCATCTTCAATACCTTGACGCAAAGGATCTTGAGGCCTATTTGAAAGCTCTTCTGGATAGCCGCACTCTCCTGGTACAAGACGGCACTTATATCAAGGTATTCCATCAGCAGCACCTCACTGCTGCTAGTGCCAAGTAGGTTTACCGCGTGATCATATATTGCTACTCACTCATTGCCTTCTCGTCTGATTTAGATACAGGCGCCGAGTGTTATGCTACTTGCTATCGCACGCGGTCGCTCACTCAGTACCTGAAGCTCGCATATCCATCATGACCTCTGTCATGGAGGTAACGGATGCTGCAAAATCAGACATGGTGATACCTGTCATGGAGACACTGACCAAGGATCCTGCTCCCGTCTCGAACTTATTTGGAGTCAACTTCCCCCAGTACAATGCTCTTGTAGCATCCACATTCCTCAGTGTCCCTACGATGAATCTGAGTACTGGCTCAGACAACTCGGTTTGGGAGGTATTCGGTTTAGCTTTGCGAACGTACTTCCAGCCAAGTAAGAACTTTCTTTGTTACTCAGGCGGCGGCTTGACAGCGTTTAGATGCGAATACTACTGTCAGACAACTGTTTTCAGACACATTGGAGGAGAGGCTTTTTGCGCATTTGGACATGGAACGCCAGGTTCAAGTCTGCGACGTCCTATTGTCGGCAGGATCGTCAGGCAATGAAGTGGTATGAGAATGCTAACTGTTAGCAGAGTTGCGACTGATTGGGACATAGTATATACACGCCAAGGAGCTGCTGAGCAAGCTTCTCCAGGATGTCCATCTTATTATCCATCTGCTCGTGGCTTATCAACCTACCGCGGTTCAGTCTGATACCCCTGCGAGTAAACGTGCTAAACTCGATAAGTATGTGTCCTTGCTCTATCTTCCTGGGTTGTCCTTAGACTCACTTCCTCGTAAAAGCCCATCTCACGGAAATGTCGAAGAAAAAATGTCGATGCTTACTTTCCTTGCTGAAATTCTCGGAACGAAGGAACTTCCTGGTTCGCTTGATCTTTTGACGCAACTTCTGGACACTCTTGGCAAGATCATCCATCACGACTCGCCTGTCCCGTCGGATACGAGTTACCTTTGCCAAATGCTCATGGCTGCTGTGGAAGAAGCAGCAAGTAAAATCAAGGTATTCTTTGTCTATTGTACATACGTGACAGCTCCCTGACTACGATGGGAAGGAGGCCCCTGCCAGGCCCATCCGGTTGGACATACTTGTCGAGATTATCAGAGGTTCGGTCTGCCTTTTAAAACTTTGCTTTGACTGAAACAATGTTATTAAAGTCTCGGAAAATCCGCAAACGTTCCACCAAGCGCTCCTTCTCATGGGAAGTTTGGCCCGACTTACGCCTGATTCGGTGCTTCACAACATCATGCCAATTTTCACGTTCATGGGTACCAACGTGTTCCATCGCGACGACTCGTACAGTTTCAAGGTGGTGCAAAACGTAAGAATGTTTGTGCCATGTAAGACGGGTTGGTTAATCCAGGTTCACCTACAGACTATCGAAAATATTGTTCCTGTCATGGCATCATCGCTCAAATCTAAATATACTCCTGGACTCAAGCTTTATACTGGAGCTAGGGATTTCTTGCGGATCTTCACGGACGCGTCTAACCATATCCCACGTCATCGTCGACAAAAGTGGGTTCATCAAGGATTTGACTACCTGTGACTCAGCGCTGATGGATTGAAACAGTTTTTTCATACACCTTGTGGATGTGCTTGGGCCTCAAGAATTCTTGGCACCGGTTTGCATGTTGTTGGTAGACCGGGTAGCTAATCGCGTGAGCCGGCAACATGAGGGTGAGGCTGCAACCTCCCTAGGTCTTCCGATATCCCTACTGCGTCATTTCTCCCGACCGTCGCAGCTTCATGTAAGCTGACCGTAGAATTTTCGAATACATCTGACGTCTCCCAGGTTTTCAAGGAGGCATTACGGGAGGCAACAAGGCTTATTCGCAATATCGTTGCCGATGAAGCGGGTGCTACCTTTTTGGACTACCTTCAGTACGAGAAACTGTTGTCTTCGGTTTCTTCTATGCTCATGCATTCATTGCAGTGATGATGAACACTCCGCGAGATCATCCTCTATCATCAAGCGGCGTGCTCAGGCACTTATTATATTTGTTGGTTATGCCATCACACCCACGCCTTCTAGCGAGGTCTCAGGGGCTGACAATGAAACAACGGAACTTATTTCTCTTCTTCTTGAGCTCACCACAACGGAAGGCGAGAATATTACAGACGTCATGTCGGTGGCTCAGCAGGTCACCTCAAGAGTGATGAATGCCGTCGGAGCAGCAGACTTCCTGAATGGAGCCCTAGTCATGCTACAATCAGACGACACCAGGGTAGGGTTACACAGTTCTCTCTGCGATTCATTCTTACCTCTTACTCAGATCAAAGCTGGTGCTCTGGAAATCCTCGCAGGGAGGATACCCAGAGTCGTAGAAACGGTCCGTCTCGAGCAACAAAAGACTGTTCTTTCCATTATCGACTGCATCCGGGACGTCATTTCTCACCAATCAGCTGGTACACTGGTCAACTCAGCACTCAATGCTTTGAGGGTTATTGGTTCTTCCATTTGTCCTGGCGAGGAGTCAGCAGTAGTGACTACCGTTCCTTCTGTCCTCAAGATCATTAAAGCACGCGCATCACTGCAATCTGCTATAGTAGTATTACCGTGCTACGTGTATGAACCTCTCTTCCTGTGCGTTCCGTGTTGCTGACCAAAGTGCAGGGCCTCTCTCGGGCCTTGGCTAATACCTCACTTCCGAGAGATTGCGCAAGAGTCCACATCAGTCCTTCAAGATGGACTGAGCGGCAAAATGGGTGAGCGGCCTGTCTTGCACGTACACACTGCATTTCGGGTATTGAATATTCTACTCTCATAGCGCAATCTTCTGTGGATGGTGCAATTTCTACCCTACAGGGTTTGGTATCCACGCTTCCCGCTTTTTACGATGCCGCGGAGCTTTCCAACATCATCAAACTCCATCTACAATACTCTGTCACCATGAGTGGTGCCATGACAGGGTTGATGAAAGCTATTGCAAAGAAGATTCCCAGCAGCTCGTTGCTACCGGTACTATGCGATCTGTGGCCCAGTTTGGAAAAGTCTCAGAAAAAGGCATGTACTACGTGTAGGATGAGTATGGCTTGCCAATATTGATGTGGTGTGACAGGAACATGTTGATGGACTCATCGCGTTTTTCGACTTGTTCAAACGAAGCATTCGGGTTGCTCAACGTCCCGACATCCAAGAGCATCTCCGTTCGATCTTCTCGGTATTCCTCGATGGCTTTGGCGTGAACATGAAATCCACGACTGGTTTCAAAGATGTGAGTCCCTTCTTTATGACCTAAGGTAAGACTGACTGGCACCAGGGAGAACCGCACATCATTTCGGCATTCTTGGAAGTTGTAGTAAAGCTTAATGAAACGGCATTCAGACCGCTGTTCCGCCGTTTGTATGACTGGGCATTCGTGGCCGAGAACGGTGAGTTCGCACTCCTCATCGGAAGTGTCTTGCCCTGGCTGATTACCGTTACAGCAGACATCGAACGTAAAATCACATTTTTCCACATGTACTCTGCCCTATTGGATTACTTCAAGGTACGCTTCTGAATCATTTTCTCGATATGCGGTTATTCATTGGGGTGCAGGGCTTGATGAATTCTTACATGTCAATGCTTTTGCAAGCTTTATGCGATATATTGGCGTCCTTGGCTGCAGGTTCGATTCAACACTCATCGCTGTGGTCGTCAACAGTGGAGACACTTACAAAGAGCTTCGAAAATGACGATGGTGGTGAGAGCACGCGTCGTCTTAAGTTACTTACGCACCACTCACTCATCATCCCCAGTATTTTGGCGCGATGATAAGCTGGCCTCGGTAGCGAAGCCTTTGATAGCGCAAGTTTCCATTTGCATCAAGCTGAATATCGCAGACGGGAAACAAGCGCTGACAAATTGCTTGATTGCCATGACGAGCGTGGCGATGGATGACGCCTTACTCAAATCCATCAACCTTGACCTGCTCATGCATACCCGCGCAGAGGACGCCCGCGTGCGTATATTCGCGCTGTCATGCGCAGAGGCGCTCTGGCGCGAACAGGGCGGGAAGCTCATCGGTTCGTACTCGTGCGGCCCGTGCCGTCAAGGATGATAATGCTAATGACATCTCTAGGTTTCGTAGCAGAGACTGCCACGTTCATTAGCGAATGCGCTGAAGACGAAAACGATAGTGTCGTACGAGAGACGCACAAGCTTAAAAACGCGGTTGAAAGCGTGGCCGGGAGCATCAGTGGATTATGATGACAAACTCGTTTTGATCATGCTGTATACAGCCCTTTCAGAGGCTTTGTCAATGATATAAAATGAATTGCTTCAAGTGAGGACAGCAGTGGGTACGTCTCTGTATTGTTAGGACGAAACGCCTGCTTCTTCGTCAATCCGCGGTCCATGTGCAAAAGTGAGCGATCTAATGCGCCAGTTCATTGTTGCCCTCCTAAACCTCGAGACGACTGTTCTGCTTTGCTCTCAAACATGTTTCCTCGTTCTACGGTATCATACTATGAAGACCATTAAGCGGAAAATCGAACGTGGTTACAGGATGGTTCGGGCGTTCACTGCCCTATTTCATCTACCCAAGATCATGCACTTCCTTGGCCTTGGCACGGCACTCTTTCGTTTCTCCTCCATTCAACTGGAATCTCGGTCACATCTGTAGATTATCCCAAACAGAACCTTCTCCTTGATAAATCAATATTCAGTTTCAAAGCAGTACTTCTTGTGTGGAGTGACTGCGTGTTTCCAGTGCTGAGTTTGATGAGCCTTAGAGCACTTTTCTGTAATTCAGCTCGGGAAATCCAACACCAGGGGGGAAAAATCGCACGTAAGCAACAATTTTACACCTACCAAATCGTGTAACTTAGCACTGACTAAATATATATATGAATATATGCTTACCTAGCACATGTTTTGAGATTGGTCTCCGCATCGCAGGTAGGCAGCCCACACACTTCGTTTGAGAGAGCACGACGTAGCCGCTTGGTGGCCGGCTTCATTACAACAGGGATTTGGAGCAGACAGCTCAAGACGAGACATGACTGAGGTAAATGATTGGGGAGCACCATAACTTCTGGCGACCACGACTTAAACACAGCCCAAATATGCAGCCAATTCACTAGCTTTGTCTTGGTCTCATCTGGGATGGGGTTTTCTTTCGCAGCAGTTCCCAACAACATCAGCGTACTGACTGTGCTCTGGATACACCCTTCATACATGGGCAGTGACTCGCACCAGTTGGGAGCACATTCGGCCAGACGCTCTGCCATGACCCTGAGTAGTTTGGAACCTTGAAATGTATCAGACAGTGTCGACATACTGAAGGCTACAGAACGATTTGAGTTGAGACGCACCTTTTGCTGACGTGTGGCTGGATGACATGAATCTTGCCCAGTAGCCGCAATGCGTGTATCTGAGAACAGTGTGGTACATGTTGTGAATGGGATAGTCTAATAATGTTCCGTCTTCTTGGACCCTGTCACTAGGCGGCGGCAGGTCAAGGAGTCGGTCGACGAGCAAATGTACGTATTTGGCAGTGAATTCAGCCCATACAAATGACCACTGGAGATCTTCGGTGGCTGGTCCCCATATTAGATGTGGATACTATGGACAATGGAGATACGCGTTGAATATCAATGGCAGGAGGCCAATATGGTGACATCCTCACGAATCTTAGCAGAAATACCCTCTCTCTTTCGGTTTCGTCAGGGATTTGTAGTGTTGGGTCCAACGATGGCACAAGGCCTAGGGAGAACCAAGTAAAATCTGAGTGTCGGGGACAGCTGGGACTCTGCCACATCAAAACGCGAACCTAGCATTGCTGCCCATTTTGCGGGATCAAGATACTCAGGTGTATCGTCCATGATAGGATCAGTG
>MU837523.1:19813-42450 GCA_029603245.1 Rhizopogon salebrosus TDB-379
AAGATACTCAGGTGTATCGTCCATGATAGGATCAGTGAGAGATGATGATTGGCTGAATGAGGAAGTAGCGGAGCCCCAAGTCACGGTCACGGTCCAGACGTGTCATCGATAATGCTAATAGTACTCTTACATCACTACTCTTTGGCCCCAGCAGTGCAGCCTTTCGTATCTCCTCCAGAATCCCAACTGAATCTCTGCCACCTCTGTATGTAGGTTAACCTAAACAGAGCCACTCCTCGAGGTCAATATGCGACTTCGAAGCAGCGCTTCTTGTGAGGGGTATTTGCATGTTTCCAGTGTTGAGTTTGGTGAGCCTGAGAGCACTTTTCCTGACTTTTAGTTCAAGAAGTCTGGCATCATGGCAAACACATCTCACGTAGGCAACAGTCTTACACCTATCATCGTGTAACTTAGTATTGACTAAAGAAGTGCAGGATATATCCTCACCTGGAACATACTTTGAGCTTGGTCTCTGCGTCGCAAGTAGGCAGCCCGCACACTTCGATACATTTAAGGGCGCGACGCTGCTGCTTGATGATTGATTTCAGTGCAACAGGACGGCTGAGCACACCGCTCAAGCTGTGACATGCCCTAGGCAAATCATCGCCGGGCATCATCGATCCTGGCGACCACGACTTATACGCAGCCCAGATCTGTAACCAATTCACTAGCTGAGTCTTGGTGTTCTCTGGGATGGGATGACCTTTCGCTGCAAACACCAACATAAAGAGTGTAGTGACAGCCCTGTGGATAGCCCCTTCGTAGTGTACAGAATTGCGCCAATTAGGAGCAAATTCAACCAGACGCTCGGCCATGACCCTAAATAATTTGCCACCTTGAATTGTATCAGGCACAGAAATACTCGAGGCTAAAAATTTGGGAGGCACCTTTTGTCGCTGTGTGGCTAGATAACATGAATTTTGCCAAGTAACCGATATCCGTGAATTTGAAAGTGGTGTGGTATATGTTCTGAATTGGATAGTCCAATGCTCCATCTTGTTGGGCCCGGGCACCTGGCGGCGGCAGGTCAAGGAGTCGGTCGACGAGCAAATGGAGATATTTGGCAGTGAATTCAGCCCATAATGTCCGTTGGATGTCCTCTGCGACTGGTCCCGAGATCTGATGCATTTTGGTAGGGCCATACTGTAGATCGTGGACATATATGGCTTGAACTTGAATTGCGAGGGGCTGATGTAGTGACATGCTCACAAATCTTTGCTGGAACACGATTTCTCTCTCCCCTTCGCTATGGATTTGTAGAGTTGGCTCCAAGGATGGCACAAGACCTAGCGAAAATTAAGGTCTCAGTATCATAGTTAACAAGGAATCCTCCACATCAAAAGGCGAACCAAGCATAGCTGCCCATTTTTTGGCATCGAAATACTCAAGTTTATCGTCCATGATCGATTGATCAGTGCTGAGAGCGAAGGTGATTGGGTGAAATGAGGGAGCAGCCCTCACTAGTATCATAAGGCATATTTCTTTGCGCCCACCTGTAGTACTAAGAGCCGGGCCTCGTGCCTCCGTCTAAATTTATATTCACAACGGACTGTATTGCATGTGCTGACATTCATCAACAACTCCATGCATCCCAGCAATTGGGTGGCCCTTGGCTGCAGGGGAGACCACCGCTAGCTCCGACCAGAAGGGTGTTGTTGGTAATGCTACGGTACCGCCTAGTCCGCGAAGACCTGCCAAATTGAGTGTCGCTGATCAAGATCGATCAAGGATCAGGACTCGGGGCAGGACACATGTGATGGCCGAGTTCTCCAGTGTTGATTTTACAAGCGGTCGACAGGAGAAATCTACGTGGTAGCGCTTTTTTTGGATATCTTGGTCTAGCTAATTTTTGTTACAAGAGTTCATGGGAGTTGCTATATAGCCTGTATCGTCACTGGTCTTCCTTTATACCCTGGATTGATGCAATTTCACAATTTATCATAATCAACTTGCAGTCAGGCTGAATAGAATTTGTTATGTAATTTACCGATGTGTGACCTTCTGTATCAAGGTTTTAACCCCTGTGACTCACCGGCCGTCATCCTAATACTCCGGGATTTGCCAAAACTCATAGGCTGAGCTATATCCTGTGCGGCGCACGGTGACAATTTCTGCTTTCGTATTCTGAATATTGATGCTAACGTTGCAGGTAGTTTGTTTCAGAATTCTTTCGATCACTGGGAGGGCGCAATGAGTGGATTAGCATTAGAGGGAACCCTCGCAAATGAATGAAATTTGATTGACTTGAAGAATGCTTGCACGTTTCATGCGTGAATAAATTGTGCTGTATACGTTTGAACATGTGAACCTTCCCTGAAAGCGTGTCTGAGCATGTGCAGGCAGTTGTGGTACAGAGTCGGGAATGGCCCTCTAACCCAGATACATCGATAATGGGATCTTGCAAAGCTTACTTATCAATTCAGAAGATGAAGCTACTCTCGTTAGCGTGTATGACCTTCACAAGGATCTACTATTCTCTTGACATGTTTTGAATAGCACTTTAATCTCTCTCTGATTGATTTTGGATATCTCCGGTCTAAGCCTCTCTACAAAGAGAATCACTACGTCGTCAACTCTGTGTAAGATAGACTGTCATAATGTGGGCGGTGGTTGTCATTGACTCCGAGCCCAAAGGAAGTCCGAGCTTGTCAGCGAAAGTAAGGTAATCCGACAACATGCACCCACACATCTTATCCGACGACGATATACTATGCTAGAACACATAACATAGCAACTACGAAGGCTCCTTCATCAGTCAGATCAAAAACCTGTGAAATTCTCAGTCTCGGGTAGAAGACCGAGGGAAAGCTGAGTGTATCGGGAATATCCGAGATACTATGTATGTGCGGTTAATAAGTATGGACGAACGTAGTATAGCGACGACTTACAATGCCTCCAACACTGCAAAATTCCTTTACCAGTCAGATCGGAAACCTGTCAATAAGACCTCAGGCGGGGTTGATCACTTTGTAATGGCCCCAACCTCCGTCTGAAGATGAGATATGAAAGGTCCTGCAGGAAGGTACGCGTCTGCGCACTCATCTTTGCGACGTCCAGAAGCTTTGTCTTCATGCGCATATTTAGGAACAGAGCTCGAAGAAAAGAAATTCTTCCAACCTGTGACTAAATCTGCGCGAGAAATACAGTTGCGGATTTTTTCAAGGTAGCCTAGTCCGGACTCCGGAGGGGCTTGAAGCAAGAGCTTGCACAATAGACAATAGACTTGTCAAACTTTCAGGGTCATCAGAAGTCTTGTGGCATGAGAAATATCCGTTGGGCCCCCGTTGACGCATTGACGGCAGAAGTTCGAATACATCAATACATCCCGTGGGCTCCCGTTGGGCAAACATTGATGGATGAATGACGATCCGAACGAGATTGGGATAGGCTAGGCACAAGAGACCGGTTATGAATGTGCGCAAGTGCTCCAAAAGCAACCACGTAACTCGAGGCTTGCAGGGACCTCACTCGAAGCGTGCGCGCCAGTGTGTTGTGCATATATGTTAAACCGTTTAGTACGGATGGTAGGGTGTATATTCCTGGCGTACCCACAGCTGTTGTCAGACTGATGAAGAGATAATCTGCCAGTCAGAGGCTCAGACTAACGAGTGCAACTCACTGGGGCTTTCGAGGAATATATAGGTGGGTATGTGAAGGACTAGTGACTGATAATAAGGACGGAGAAGATAAATAAAATTTTGATGGACCTTGTATTTGTCGCAATGAAGATGACCGGAAGGGCTGAGAAAAAAAAAGATGGTTGAAAGAGTAAGCCACTGTGGCGAATTGGAATAGGCGCCCTATCACTCGCTGTATCTGTTGTTACTCGGAGCAATTACTCTTCAACTCTTCCGTCACCACTTCTCGTCGTCGAGCTACACGACGAGCAGCCATACATTCCTTCAATCCATCCATCTTTCTTATTAAAATCCATGTACCATGTCCAGCAACAACAGAACTAATTCGCGCTTCTCTACCCTCAAAGTATTCGGGCTAGGTAAAGAGAGACCGCCCCCGCCACCCCCCAAGGATGCCCAATACTTTCCCCAGCAAGGTCTGCGAGCCCAAGGACCTTACAGCAGCAGCAAGTCGCTCTTCAGCCCAAGTGTAGCATCCCTAGCCCATCCTACCGAGGCGGTCCCCTCACTGCCCGCTACACCGCTCACCGCCGATTACTCGCGCGCCTCACCCGTCTCCAGCCAGTCAGCCCCCTCCGTTCGTTCTTTCGCACCGTCTGGCCCTCCTATGTCTGTTGAAAGTGATGGCGCCGTGAAGCCAAAACGCAGCATATTTAAATTCACATCACTCAGCAAGCGCATGAATAAATCCGCCAGGAATCTTCTCGATCTTGATTCGGAGCCTCAAGAGCCTCAAGAAGATGAAGGCATCTCTCCGCCGTGGAATTTCCAGGTCTGTCCGTCTGCTTCTCACTTGTTAATGCACGCTCACGAGCATTCAGCATGAAATTCATGTCGAAGAGGGGTGAGTTTCGATGCATGATTCTTTGTCTTTATCATTCCTTTATCGTATCTTCTACTTTATTTTATTTCCACCCCGCAATTTCCTTTGTGCTTCATTCGAGTTATCTCCTTATCTCTCTTGAATGAACGCTAACTCTTTTCCAGATTAACTGGCTTCCCACCTTCGTGGTCTACTGCACTCTCTCAAGCTGGCTTTACCGAGGAGGAACTCGCCGGAATCTACGCCCGCCGCGCAGCAACCAGTGTATCTAATGACACAGCCGAATCCCAAGAACCCACCTCTCGCTCTGCATCTCCACTCTCTGTCCTTCGCCAACCAGTACCACGTAGTTCATCCCTTTCTAAAGGGTCCCCTGCAGCACGTTCCTCAAATGCTACACTACTGGCGACTGCATATATGAACTCGCACTCCTCCCCATCACCCACTGCAAGTTCCTTCAACGTTCCTCCCTCACGCCAGTCATCATATATTTCCAGCTCTTCGTCGCATTCCAACTCTGTGGTCGATCCGGATACTGGGGATACCCAATATGTCTTCGTGAACGGCACGGGGCGGGAGAGCATAATCGACCCATATCCACTCGATTCACAATCGGTGTCCTCGCATCATTCCAACTCAACGCACCATGCAACTTCACCTCAAATCGCCCGCATACAATCTGACACTCTTCCAACTCGGGCCACCCTCGCGCGTGTCCCAAGTCCGCTCGTACATTCTCTCAGTTTGCCTCCGTCACAACCGCTCATCAATTTGCCACATCCGTATGCTACGCCCCCGCAGTCTGTACGCAGTGCCCCACCGCGCACACCTCCACGGAGAGTGTTCCATGTTGCAAATGCAAGTGATGGGTCGCCGCCACCCGCATACAGCTCGCCAGACTATAGCTCAAAATTCACTCGGGAGAAGGCTGAGAAGTCATCACGCAATGAGGAAGAAAGTCGAACTAAAGTATTTGGGGAAGAGGCTGGGCATGTTCAGGGCCACGAAGACGATGATGCACATTCCATTTTGGATATCACTGCTTCCGCAGATGATACGATGTCTTCGCTCTATACGGATATGTCCCTTTCCCTGCCAAGCACAGATATCGACCCGGCACTACTAAATAGGCACCTGAGCCCGACGCCACCGCTGGTGATCGATAAGAGGCAGACGCAGCCAAAGGTGAATGCATTACCCCCGAGGCTGAGTTTCCATTTCAATGCAGATTTGGGACTGGACTGGGGAGCTGGATTATTCAGTAGTTCGGAGGATGGGAGTGGGAATGCATCTGCGAGTGGGAGTGGGTCGAGAAGTGAGGATTCCAGTGCAGAACTAGGGAGTGGTGGAAGTAAAATTGCGAGTAGCTCGAAAGATGCTCAGAGAATCGGCCGCGAGGCGGACAGAGAAGAGGGGAGTAGCTCACTTTTCCCTGGTTTGTCGCTCTCTTCTTCAAGACCATCACGCTCTCCCTCGACGTCATCACGTACCCCATCAACCCCTACGTCTTCCAAATCCCATTCACCCTCTACACGGACGTCTACTCCGTCTACGTCACCC
Source organism: Rhizopogon salebrosus TDB-379 (assembly GCA_029603245.1). Taxonomy (NCBI): domain Eukaryota; kingdom Fungi; phylum Basidiomycota; class Agaricomycetes; order Boletales; family Rhizopogonaceae; genus Rhizopogon; species Rhizopogon salebrosus. The sequence continues at coordinate 25,835 of MU837523.1, forward strand.
TCACCTTCACACTCACCCTCTGAATCATCACATTCAGGTACGCTCTTGCCGATCCTCCCAGATGTATCCTTGGGCGCGAATATCACCCTTGGAGCACCACTCCGCGTTAATGCGCCGAGTTCAACTGCAAGTGCTATACCACCAACACCGACCACCAGCGTACCACCAACACCGCAGAGGGATCTTCCTCCTATTCCTCATGAAGCGGTTGAAGTGGGTGGTCACGAAAAGAATGATGATGGTCTCGTTCTCCCGGATATCTCGCTGGGACCGAACGTGTCCTTACTTGGTGCTGGCCTCGGATTGGACGCCCCGAGTAAGGAAGAGATCGTGGGGCCTCCATCAGTATCTACTGGTCAGTTAACATCCTCGGAACGGCTACCTTCTACTGGCAAGTCACCCGCTGCTGGTTCAGCCCGGTCATTGCCCATCACCGACCCTACGTCGAGAATTGAGGTTACTGTGTCGTTACAGTCACCTACAAGTCCGGCATCGAATTCTCCATCTGCAATTTCCCCAGCAGCAAAGGAACCTCTTGCCGCTTCAACGACTGGCGACCGGAGTTCCTATTCGGCCCTTCTTCCCGCACGAACGGCTGGTGATCGCGATTCTGGAATGTCGACGATGACGGTTACACCTGCAACGATCGTGAGCGTGAGTGGGGCTATGGCCATCACGCTGGCAACGGCCAGTGTTGTCGACTCCGATGCAGTGTCGAGGTCTGCTGTAGAGATACCCAGAGAGGAGGTAGGAAGCGAAGCGGAAGATGGATCTTCCATCGTGCTGGGCTCGGACCCTTCGTGGCCGGAACCCCCGCTCAGCCCCGACCTGGACACCACCCCTCGCCAACCCGTGCGCTTCCGCACGACCTCCCTAATCCATGTACAAGGCTCCCCGCACAGCTCGCATTTCAGTAGCGAGACAGGCTCGACTTCAACCACTGAAAGTGCACCCCTTGTCACGCCCAAGCCTTCGTTGCTACCACCGTCACCGCTCCGCGAGAAGAGCTTTTCTCCCGATGTTGCTTTCCTTACGTCCATGACTGATACCTTTGGCGGACGCGAGACCGACAGTGAAGAAGGCTTCTTAACACTCCCTGCCGTGCCCAAGGCACATTCGTACTCGCAACGATTACCATCATGGATCGCAGAAGCTGTCGCTCCCCTCTCCGAATTCATCGTCGACGTCGACCCCCACCAATACTTTGCCGACCTCCAAGAAATCGCAGAAGGCGAAAGCGGGTCCGTCTATGCTGCACGCGTAGTCTCCCCCCTAGAAGAGCTCTCCTTACCTGCAGGAACGGTACACGTAGCTGTGAAAGCGATTGCAGTGCAGCCGTCGATGTCGCCTAAGCTGCAAGATCTACGGCACGAGATGGAGTTGATGCGTGGGGTAAATCATGAGCATGTCTTGCGCATGGATGCGTTTTATGTGAACCTTGTGGACGATTCGGTGTGGATACGGATGGAGCTGATGGAACGTAGCTTGGCGGATGTTGTCGCCCTTGTGTCTCAGGGATTGTCGTTGCAGGAGCGAATGATTGGACGATTTACGAGTGATGTGCGTTCCGATTTCAAATGTTTTGTTTGAAGGGGTGGGGTGAAACGCTACTGATGCTGATGCGGTTGTCTAGGTTCTACTTGCGCTCGAGTATCTGCAGAAGCACCATATCGCCCACCGGGACGTGCGTTCCGACAACTTGCTTTTAAATGTCAGTGGGATCGTAAAAGTTGGTGAGTGGAATGTTGTTTCATACGCTAGTCTTGTTATGTTTCCAGTCCGATCATTCCGCTTTGTTGCCATCGTTGTTTTGAGCACGGGATATTGATTGAGTTTTTTGGTAGCTGATTTCTCGAATGCTGTGCGCGTCACGCGAAATTCTCCGATGTGCGTTGGTGCGGTGGGCGTCATCTACTGGCAGGTGAGTACAGTGTTGTTCCCCAACATCGGTCCGTGTATTGATGGTCGTTATGTTACTTGCATAGGCTCCAGAGATGCGAGCGTGAGTCACTCTTTCCCTCCTCTGCATCTCGATGCTCATTTTCCTTCTGCCTTTGTAGTGGAGCGTATAACGCGCTCAAGGTCGATGTATGGTCGCTGGGCGCCACCGTATGGGAACTCGCGCAGACAGAGCCGCCCTTTGCAGATGTACAGAACCCCCATGAAATTGGATCCCAGTGGCCTGCCCTCCGCCACCCAGAGCTCTATTCTCGCAATTTCCACGAATTCCTGCGATTATGTTCCCGGCAGTCTGCATCGAGGCCGAATGCCAATGAATTGTTGAACGTGCGTACTGTTTCTTTCGTTTTCGCGGTGAATGTGTTTTCTGATTTACATTATTGCCATTAGACTCCTTTCATCCGAAACGCGTGCGGCCGCATAGTCATCGTTCAACTTCTTTCACAATGTAGAGCTATCGAAGAGCAGGTACATCTACGAGAGAGTGCGGGGGATTCGTGACGAATGGACGGATGGTTTGGTTTATAGCGTTTTTCTCCATTTTTTTCATGGTATATCTATCACATCACCCATATTCATATCGCTATCTATACATACCCTCCAAGTTCACTACTCATACTTCATTTATTCCCCTGCCCTTTTTTTTCCGATGGGATGGGATTAGCTTTGTCCGCAATCCATGTGATAGACTTAAGTACATACATACGATCGGACTAGCTTTGTCTATCACTAAGAGATATGTGTGATAAGATTGAGCGATGAATGGATCATGGGACTCCTTCACTGGCGTTCAACTAGATAAGTCTATTGTCGATGCCAATGTGAATATGTGCACTGCATTTACCTGAGCACAACCCGAGATATACGTTGCAGCCGGTGTTATATAGTGCACTAAATAGTGAGCCTGAAAGCAATGCAATGAATTCATCCATTGCCACGCTCCTTCCTCATCCACCCCGCTCTCAGATCTGAGCTGCGTCATGGAGTATCTTGATCCCGCAAAATGCTAGGTCTGCATTTTGACGTGGCAGACCTGCTCTGCCCGACATTAACATCTTAACCTTCGCTAGGATTCGCGCTGGCCATCCTAGGACCATGTCACCATATCGGCCTCTTGTAATTCAAGTCATATAAATGTGCACGGTCTACAATATTGGCACCAAACCAAACCGAGGATTCGGGACCAGCCGCCCGGCGGGGACGATCAATTACTTGCCTGTACGAGACGCGCGAAGTAATAGACTATCCATCGGAAAACATTCATCACTGCTCTCAGTTACGTACTTCTTTGATCGACATATATCTGAGATGCAGCACAAACGAAGAGGATCTCATTCCGAAACAAATCAAGTATCACAGCGTGCAAATCCAGATGTTTTTTTTTTGTCGTGAAACATCATCAAACATGTACAACGAAAAGTTACTAAGAAAGTGCACGAAACATAAGAGCGAACATTCATAAGGTAACATTAAATGATTACTCCCTTACGGAACGAATGCATCATAAATGAATTTCCCTATATTTTGTGCACCTTCATTTACTATTTCATTGTGTATGTGTGGAATGAAGTTCCCGGGGGAGAAAAGTATTTATTTCGACCCAACTATCTTTGATCTATCATATGTTACTGGTACTTTATACTAAACTTCGCTAATTGACAATAACCGGTCCATTAAGTACCTGTGCGCGCTGGCTGATAGTCCATGATCCGCATTCCAAAGCGGGATTGCGCTCGCATCATATCCGATATGAATCCAAAATCCAACGATATGTTCATTACATATCCTTTGTATGTTTTACCACCAAACGTCTGGACTTGCGCACTGCGTATAAAGTTAAAATCAAGTCATGCTAATAGATTTACACTGCATCTGCGTCACCGCCTTCTCGAAAGTAGGATATGTATGAACCATGCCTTGTTCTGACCTAGCTGTCTCTTGATCTTTTGATTCTTCTGCCCAGTCCGATACAGAGCGAGAGAATACCACAGTCGTAGGTGCTGCAGCAATGCGGCTTGACCAATCGTTCGTAACTGCCCGCCCCTTTGCAACCCGAAGGATGATCAACAATTGCGAAATGCCCTGGTTCAACGAAAAAACTAGCATCAGAGATGCAGGAATTCCGGCTTTGTCTGCCTACCTGCACCCCAATAGATAGGTAGCATAGAGTAGTGATACCGTTATTGTGCAGGGCAAAGGCGATTATGAAAACAATAGCGAAGAGAGTATATGCCAAAGTGGACTCAACAACCATGAGGACGACAGTATCGTAGGTGCTAGAATCATATTCTCCCATGATCTGCCTCAATTGGCTTCGCATGGTGAGCAGGCGATTCGCTACGAGCAGGGTATAAATAACAGTGAGCCCCACTTGGATGCAGAGGTAAACAAACTCGATGTCGATATCACAAAATACGGCACCAGTGCTCGCCTCTACAATGATGCAAATAGACAGTGCTGCTCAAGACATCAGTGACCGTCAACTGCTGCTGGTAAATGATGAGCTTCACTGATCATGGCGGTATAGATTGTGACCATCGGGATCATCACCCATCTTGCCCAGTTCCATATTATGAAACATCGGTGAAGCTAAGTAGTCAAGTTGGAGGCGTTAACTGTGCCCAACCCTTATGGAAAACTATTCGACTCACAAGCAGAGCTTGCATACACCATTCCTGGATATGCCCACTAGATGGATCGTCAATACTAGCGGTCTGGAGCTGGATGGGACACGCTTACCAGGCAAGCGCCACAACGTTGATTCGATATTTCATTTCGTTTCCAATTACCGCGACTGGACCACCAGGTGCATCACGAAGGTCTATCCAAATCATCTCCGCATATTTTATATTCGTAGCCAAGCTTATTGTCCCCAATATGAAGGTGACGACGATGTAAAGAACAAGGGCGAGACGATGATCTGCAATTTTGCCCCCGTATCGAGGCCGCCGCGTGAGAGCAATTAAGGATTGCACTGTAAGGAGTAGGAATGCGCCTATTGAGGTGTATCAGCTTACGAATTGTGTACATCAACAAAAAAAAATGTACCGTATAATACACCACCTAACAACATTCCGGCGAGACGAGATCGTTCAAGCCAGAGATCTGTCTGAGGAGTGTAGGATGACATGACGCCAAATGTAGTCACTAAAGGAGGGACCAACTGGCCGAGGCGTCTATTCACCGGCAAGTACTGTAGATAACCAGAGGAAGTGGGGAAGATGCAGCTTTATATACGGAGACATAGTTTCCATGCCAGCCTTCTGCCATAGTGCGCATGATAGGTTGGGATGATTGGGGTGATTCTACAACAGCGGGTAGTAAACTGTTTCAAACGTGGGTGATTGCACAGACTCTCTTAGCCTAGAACTTGAAGGACTCACATAATGCTGAGATGGACTTAGTACTTGCCGTTGGTCAATGTCAAGAAAATACGGCAGAGTAAGGGAGGTCCGTCTGTGGGAGAGCGTCGAAGTTCCTTCGCGTACTGATCTGGAAGAGCGCTCGTGTACTTACTAGGAAATTATGTTACCACGACGCCCTTGTGGATGCATGCCATACACAAACGCCTTGATCACAAAGTCATTCAACAATATTACATAATATTACGAAATTTGATACGTACCCCTATGTACTACCCAAGGGATCACCTTCATTTTGAGTTACGCAGCTCAGGTATGCAGGTTTTGGGTTAGAAGGTACATGACATATGCACCGCCCTGTTCTCGCTCAGTGCCACTGAGTCACACGACAAGTCCCGAAGTCCCCGCCTCATCATATGTAGAAGGCTCGCTCGCCTGTCTTTCCCCCTTATGGCATCACGGTTACAGCCAGAACATATTGTTGTTGTTGAATTGCTGATTTGCACTCGAACTTGAAGCTTTCAAGGTACGCGTCCTCAAAATTTCCCTGGTTTCATCCAAGTTTACTACCTCACGAAAGCGACAACGCCACAGTCCGCAGGTTCTCGAATCTCCATCTCCTCATTGGCACCACATGGCAACATCTTTGGATTCCCACTACCACGGCAAGGTCTCCCGTTGTACAGCTCAATCTTACATCTCAGTAGTAGCATGTATACCATGTGACGAGTCCTGTCATCCGAGGTGCGGCGTACATACGGTGATTAAATATAAATAAATTCAAGAGCAAATCTCGGATAGCGAACCTATCATCAGCTTGGAAGTTTTTAGCCCGTCTAGTCTTGATCGTGGATTCGCTGTCAAGAATTCACTTGTTGCCCTGAGTCAACGGCTTCGTCCGCACTCGATGATGAGCCGCCGTGGTGGCTCCCCATGTGAAGAAATATTTGTTTTCTTTGACAAAAACGGGTTATGTACGTGAATGTCTTGGATCTCGATGATAAACTGATCCACATATTTGACAGGTAACTTGAAGTATTCAAGTTGCCTTTGGGCACTTCTCGTAAGCTTCATGTAAAAATGGCTGTACCGAAAGCTGATAAAGGAACCTCATACTTATCCCCCCAGTGTGTTCTGCGCTAGATTTGTTGCATTGACCATCTAACATTATTCTCAACACTAAGTATTGTGAACTAGACGTTGAACCGAAGATGAATACAGTGTCGACAGGTGCTCTGGACCGAATCAACCGGCGGCCAACTGGAACATTTTTAACTTCTACCGCATAACGCAACGAATTTCGTTGTACAATTTATGGGCCATTTAGGCATATCTACCTGGGATAAGTGCGAGACTCAATCTAGAGCGCCAGTGCACATTCAGCTCGCTGCGTACTATGAAGACGCTCTACCTGACCGGAGACAGCTTTATCTAATTTTTGTATAGGCGGCTTATTTAGCCGCACTACTACTCATGCCATCCAAGGCACCGATTTAATGGTGATCATTATGACCACACTTGATGCGGTTTATGTTTATGTATGTACCAACTGTGGAGCACCCATGCATCTACCCTCGCTTCCTCATGGTACGTGGCACAATTAGTACAAGAACATGTACCACAGTCGATGATGAGGCAACGGTGGAGCGGGGACCTACGTTGCCCTCACGTATACCTGTTGTGACGACATGACACCGTCTAGGACTGGTGCAGCAATGTTTCAATTTTGACGCGTAATTCCCTTCAGGTATACATCAAATTAAACCACACTCCACACAACGTCATGCTATACATATATCTGTGTCTGCTGCCTTCTCAGAACTAGAATACGTACGAACAATGTCCTGCTCTGACCCAGCTGTTTTCTGACCCCTTGAATCCTCTGTTCCGTCCGATTCAGAGGGTGAAAATATTACAGTAGTAGGTACCGCAGCAACTTGGGTCGACCAATTGTTTGGAACTGCCCGTCCTCTTGCAACACGAAGGATGATGAACAATTGAGCAATGCCCTGGTTCGATAAAAAAAAAAACCTAGTATCAGAGACGCCGAAAACCCAGTTTTGTCTGCTTACCTGCACTTTTCCGATACTCAGGAAGCACATGGTAGTAAGACCGTTGTTGTGCATGGCAAAGGCAATTATGAAAACGATAGCGAAGACAGTATATGCCAAGGCCGACTCGACAACCATGAGGACGACAGTATCATAGGTGCTAGAATCATATTCTCCCATAACCTGCCTCAATTGGCCTCGCATGGTAAGCAGGCGATTCGCCACGAGCAGTGTATAAATCACAGTGAGCCCCACTTGGACGCAGAGGTAGGCGAGCTCGATGCTGATATCAAAAAACATGATACCAGTACTCGCCTCCACTTGTATGATAATGGACAGTGCTGATAAAAACATCAGTGACCGCTGACGCTGGTGAATGATGAACTTCACCGATCATGGCAATATAGGTTGTGATCATCGGAACCATGATCCATCTTGCCCAATTCCATATCACGAAACATCGGTGAAGCTGATTATTGAAGGCATCAGATACCAGCTTATAAAGCAAACTATCCGGCTCACGAGTAGGGCTTGCATAAACCACTCCTGGATATGACCACTAGATGAGACGTCAAACTGGGTCTAATACAAAATGGGTAAACGTGCTTACGCGCAAAGCGCCACGACGTTGATGCGATAATCCCACGCGTTCTCGATCAGCGCAAGTGGACCACCAGGTGCATCACGTTGGTCTATCCAAATCGTCTCCGTATATTTTGCGTTCGCGGCGGTACTTATCGTCCCCAATATGAAGGTGATGATGATGTAAAGCACAAGCGCAAGACGATGATCTGCAATTTTTCCCCCATGTCGAGGTTTGCGCATGAGAGCAGTCAGGGATTGCACTGTAAGGATTAAGAATGCGCCTGTTGCAGTACATCAGTCTACTTGCGAATTGCCTATGTCAGCAGAAAGCGTACCGTAAGATACACCCCCCAATATCATTCCGGCGAGGCGAGATCGTTCAAGCCAGAGATTCGTCGGTGGGGTGTAAGATGACATGACGCCAAATTTATCCGCTAAAGAAGAGAGGAGAGGTTGGGAAAGACACTGAGACCAAGCAGCCGACGCAGTCTATCCACTGGCAGTTTAGGAGGATGACCAGAAGAAGGTAGAGACGAGTAGGGAAGATGTAGGTGTTATATATGGTGAACTCGAAACAGAGTTTCGACCAGGGAGGCAGAAACCCGCCATACGCCTCAGGTTTGGGGGTGCTTTCACAACGGAGAGTTGTAGAGACCCTTTTACGTGAGTTATGGGTATCCTGATATCAGGGACTTTCACACCGAGACAAACTTGAATAGACTACTCTGAGAAGCCGCAGCAAGGACTTACGTACGGCATAAGCGTAAATATAACAAACATTTCTTGCAAGGCGTCCACGCTGCACCCTATATTGTTTGACAGCATCATGCATATGGTAACCCTCATACAGTTCATAACTAGTGGATTAGGCTCACAATGAGATGCTACAGTATCACGGGTTGATACTGATGTGGTCTCGATCCTATAGAAGTAGTTCGAAGTCGGTGGAATATTATTGGGGCGAGCAATTCCTACGGTCCCGTAAATATATGTCACAGTAAACGATGCCAGGGAACGAAAAGTCTCAAAAGGGTGATATCAGATAACAAACTGAAGTATAATCACTCACACAGATACGTGAAAATTTTGACGTGTGGGATCCACCGAGATCATTGCTGAAGCTGATGCGCCACTGTCTAGCGGCGTGACAGCTTGGACTGAGCCTAGAATGTTAATTCTGCATAGGACTTCGAAGGAAGCGATCTTGGAAGGCGTTATGCTACCCTGTGCAAATTAGAGATTGGAAGTTAGGGAGCTGCCAAGTGGCACCTGAGACAAAATTGTGGCATCAAGATAAATGCCGGTACTACATATCAAGATTCCTAATAGCTCGGCGCTTTACGGCAACTCTTTTTTTATTATCGTTTTATTGTTTTATCTGATTTATTATATGTAAAAGAGGTAAGGGTCGGATATTGGGGTGGGATGTGTCGTTATTTTATTTCGCGTAGCATCAGATTGAGAGGCTCAAGAAATAGGGCCTGCGTCATGGTTTACGTTCACAATTTGACGACTTCAACTTGAGAGCATTCCTCCACCCTCAGGCCAAGGGAAAGTGCTCTTGTTCACTCCAACTTAAATGGCACTACGCACTTGGCTGCATCTGTCTCTCATCGACGAAGAATCTATCCATGCCAGTAATAGTGAATGGAAACCTGGCAGTAGAGTACGAGCGCAGCGCGCGCGCCCTCACGCTCACCATATCATTTCACCATATCACCATGTCACACACCCACGATCTCACAATCCCACGGTGACCTCTTACACTTGCCTTACCGCAACCTTACCGTAAAGCACCTTCTCCATGGTATGGTCACTCAGTCCCTTGACTGAATACGCAGCAGTTTGGGATGGATGACATGATGCTCCAATGCATCACGCATCCGCCAGTATCGTCTCCCTCAACCCGTCACGACTAGGTACTGCTAGGCTATGTCGTACCCGCTATGTGTCTTCTTGGACAGTTGCACTGTTTACCATCCCTTGTATCGCTGATTCGTTTTGTATAGTTAGACTCTTGAGGATTCGCACAATCACAACACATCTTGCATTGTATTAATCGGAAGCCTCTTCAAAATGACCTATACTATGATAAAGTTATGGATGGACCTTGGAAGATGCATCCTCGCGGACTCCCACATGTTGGATTCAATGACATTAGTTGATTCAAACGCATATTCTGGCTGTGGCAAACAGGTAACTTGTCAAAGCACGGAATATCCAGACATCCTCAGTTGACGCGAAGATGCAGCTCACTCTGCGTTCGTGGGATCATGGTGAGTTGCGGAGAAATTCGAGTTCGAACCTAGGGTTCGGAGCAGGACAAACGGTGGCACTTTGGCTACGACTAAGAATGGTGCGCACTCTTCCTCATATATCATTACATTGCTAAAAACCTGCCGCCCCCTTGGGTCTCCTTCGCATGCTTGCAGCTATGCAGCACAGCTCTCCAGGTAATATGTTGCCGAGTGAATTCTTCCATCATTCGCGATAGGTGTGTTTTGTGTGCTATGTTGGTGAGAGAGGTTGTTGACTACTCGGGCGGCCCCACTTACAAGAGAGCTTCTGGAGGCTAAGTTCTTCAGGTGACCTTGTACTCAACGTGGCTGTTGCACTTTGTTGCGTAAAGCTCCATAACACAACCAAAAGCCAAACATAAGCAGTTGGTCCCCGCTCTTTAGAATAAGTCTATTATAAGACCCTTCATCGTGACGCCAGGCATCAACTCAGCGCATGCTAACCTGGTTACCTTATCGATGTCGCAGCGGTCCCATACTTGCCGTGATGTGTGGCCAGGGTGACTTGGTAAACTGCCGAATTCCTTTCCCATTTTGGCCAACTCGAGGTAATACTAACTTATACTCAGGCCTCTACAGCCAGGTCAAAGCCGTGACTTTCAAGCCGAGCCCCCGCGGTTAGCTGTCAGTTTGTGCCGGGCATCAGAATTCCAGTCATGTGGCTGTTCGAAACAAATAATCCTTCATAATCGCTGTCATGGATCTTGATGATCATTGTTTATAGGCGCTTCTTGTAAGTTTTAAACTGACCGTATCAAAACTTGATCCAATGCACCCCCTACTGTTTCCCCCGGTAAGTGCTGCGTTCGAATGGTCCAGCGACCTTGACCAACGCTAGTTACCCAGTCATTGGATTGAAGATGAATACAGTGTCGACAATTGTTGGTTCCAATCAACCTCGGTGCTACAACAGCCAGCTCAAGCCGTTTTACCATGGAAAACAACAGCGTTACACCAGTCCCTTTGACGGGCAATGCAAACGACTCATTGTGCAGTCCGTGAACCCTAACTTGGAAAATAGTTGGGGTGAGCAAGAGGTTCACACAAAAATGCCATCATCAACCTACCTTGCTGCGTGGTTGAGCAAGATTATGGTCAATCCATCTGGAGAAATCGCTATATGGGTGCTCGTGTGGCTGGCTTATATCATCTCACTATTCATTCCTTCCAGAGAGCCTGTGTTTGACCATTACTACAAACCGTATTTAATGCGGTTTATCGGTCAGCTGTGGGCTGCACGCTCTCCAAGGGAATATTCACTACGGTCACGGACAGGTGAAGATGACAGACTTGTCCGACGTATCACCCATGCCCTTTACCCTCGTTCCCTCATTGTATTTGATGCAACGACAGGGATATGGACGGCAGTCAGTGACGAGGCAGTCGTGAAGCGAAAACCCTATGTCGCCGTCACGTACTGCTACGACGACATGACGCCGTCTGGAACCGGTATGGATGTACTTGTTCAATGGGTACGGGATGCTACATTGCATCAAGGATTCGATGCGTACTGGCTAGATCTTGAGTGCTTACTCGAAGATCCCACCCAAAAGGCTCAAGACCTGTATCGCATGTCAGACATATACAGACGTGCCTCATTCACGCTCATTATACTCAGCGATGAGACCGCTTGGGGCGCTTGGGGCAGCCGTGTGTGGACCTTGCCGGAGGCTCTCCTTAGTCGCGAACTGCGATACAAGGCCGGAAACAACGAGGTTACCCATATAAACCTCTTCCAAATCGCGTCTCTAGCTTACTCGCACCACGATGAAGAGTCCCAGATTATCAATTCTTTCGGTCTCGGGAAGGATTCGCTTGAGAGATTGGACCGCAATCTCCACCTCAAAGAAGCAATATGGCGCAGAAAAAGTTCTTCCCCTCAAATCGTGAATAAGGAAGGAAATTCTCAGGAGAGATATAGGGCAGAAAAGGTCTATGCGCTCATGGGATTTTTCGAGCATCGCATTCTCCCTGACGCCGAGGAGACAGAACTGCAAGCACTTGCACGCCTGTTTATGGCAAATGATACCGACCGCATTGCTGATCGCATGGTTTCAATGCTTCCCAGAGGTCGAAGAGCGATGAAACAATGGTACACTAAAGAAGATGAATATGGTGCCAAACTATGGGACATTGAACCCATTGTACAAGTCATCGGCGTTACATGTAATGGTTCCCTTGTGCTGGATGGATGTCGCGCGGCTGCCATTAGGTGGAAGAGTTTTCCATCCGTTGCGTTTGCTACGAGGCGCTCTATTCGACGTCTCCTGGCACTCACAGTGCCATTCTTGGCCTTAACCCTGGTCGTGGCGAGTAGCCTCGCACTCATCATCGGCACTTGGCTGAAGAACAACTGGATTTACTACCAGGATATTTTAAACGGTTCTATTCCTGACCTTCTAACCACAGGAGGCGGCATCTTGCTTGCCATCTCACTCACCCTGATGATATTCGCACCATTGATGACGACTTATGGTCACTCTGGGCGAGTTGTCCATGCTCGTCCATGGCTAATCGGAGTGAAAGGAGTCATCTCTGCCAAGCAAGCATCGGAGTACCTGTATGGAGGACAGATCGGCGATTTTCGTCGCACCCTTTACACCGCTTCAGGTTCACCCTTGGCGAGACCAACGGAGGATGACTCCAAGTTCCGCGAAGGTCATACGTCACAGTATGAAGCAGCCCTCACAGCCCCACCGTACGATCCTATCGAAGGCCACATGTTCACCCTCGTCGATACTGTCTCAAGCACAATATATTACTTCCGTGCCCATAGGCCGCCTACGGTCTGCCTCTTCACCGGCACAGAGGGTGGACAAGGGAGGTTCGTTCTGTGCAGCGGGATGTGCAGCAGCAGCGAGCTGAGACGTGAGACGGTGCTCCGCATGCCGAGCTATATCTCTGCCTATATGCACACTTGTGATTGGGTGGCACTGGGCGGTCAGACTTCAGGGTCGATATGAACGATGTATGAGACATTTTTCCTTCATATTCCGTGTTTCGTGGTTGTGACCCGTACTTTCCCAGTGCTCATTTTCGTGACATACTACTTCTTGTCTCCTAGACCTTCCTTCTTAGTTTCCTTTTTTCCTTGATGCCCATAAGTTGTCTGTCTCCACTATACCTACCGCGGATTGTTTTGTTTCCTTTCTCATCCTGATGAATATTGAATTGAACTCGGAACAGTGGCGGAGTTAAAGACAGCTGAGCGTGCCTTTCACTTTCGATGTGACGGCCAGCCGCCGATGTAAACACGTCTCCATTGTTCATCAGCACAAATTGCAAAGTCTCGGTACCCATGGCAAGTCACAGCGCATAAGGCAGACCTGTCGTGCACTAATGAACTAAAATGATGTTAACCTGCGGTTTAAAATGGATTATTGGATTATCAGCGATTGTCAGTCATTTCCAATGCGGTGGAAAGAGGATCAAAGAACTCCTAGATATCCAACTCAACGACATATGCAGCTTGTTCGCTGGCATCGAGAACCAAAGATCATAAGAGTCGTAGACGTAAACACATTATTTGTTACTTTAGGTATCATCTCAGACGCATAAAATACTATGTAGTAAGGTATCATACCTCGCATTGCGCTTGCCAACTCCCAGCTTCTATTCTTTAATTCTTACTCTATATGTAACCACTTTAGGGGGTCGCAGTGTAAATACCAACACCTCCGGGTCGGAAATTGAGACCCGTGGCATTAGTATTCTGCGAGACAGAAAGTATACGCTGCACCTGCGTCGTCGCGTTGGTCACCCAGCCTAATCCAACTTCTCCCCACGGCACGTAGGCCGAGCCATTGAGCATGTTGGAAACAAGAAGCAAGTATGCGGTGCTGTTGTGCCACAGACCAGCATCCACGCCCTGGTAGTTAAAGGTGACATGCGTAGCGGTCGGGTCGACGAGGAAGGGCTGAATCACTTGTTTGATGACAACAGTGACGTTTATCGCCGTGTTCTCGATTGTCGTGGCACTGCCCGTTGTGGTGGGGTATTGGAATGACTTGGAACCTGGGGAACGAAATTAGTTCTATTCATATGCTCGGTGTCAGCATGACTTACCCATAGCACCATGGGTGAAGGAAGTTAATCCCAAGGCAGTCCATTGCACGCCAGTGGGAGTCGTGTTCCAGTATCTGTAATGAGAGTGAGGGGAGATCGTGTTGGCGACTCAAGGGTGACTTACGCGCCACTACCAAATGCTTGGGGTGTAGTCCACACAGACTTGGTGCGGTCAAAGCCCAGGATGTTGAGCCTGTCTTTGAAGGTCTGAACGCGGACCTTGACATCGTCCAAGGTACCTTGGCAGTTGTCACAGCCACAGTGACCGAAGTCTGGGGTGCAAGTTGTGTTCCATACAGGAGAGTATGTAGCATTGATACCAATAGGATAAGCATCCTACATCAGGGATTAGACGTGCAAATGAGAAGGGCGTTCTGAATGCCTCACATGTAGAACGATGTCGGCTCCAGTGACGTAAGGCGAGAAGTTGTAGTCTTGGCAATTCAGAACAATGGAGATAGGGTGATATCCGTCCATCTGGTATATCAAGTCATATGCCTGCTTCGCAGCGTTCTGAGGGTCGGAGTTGCCATCGGGTTCGTGTGCAGTCTCCCAGTTCAATAGGTTGGGAAGCGAGGCGTAAGTGTTCACTAGTTGAGCAACAGCGGTCAAGTTCTTGTAGTACCTATGCGGGGATATCAATAACGATACGAGTAGGTGACAAAATGTGACATACGATCGCATATCATAAACAATATACATGCCATCGCTGATGGTCTTGTTGATGACTTGTTCGAAGAGAGTGAGGTTGTCGTAAGGAGGAATTGGGTGGATCTAGGATAGTTCAGCATGGTATATATCAGATGATCAGGAAACATACGGTGTTGAACCCGTCGGCTTTGAGTTGATCAATCATAGTCATGTTTTTGGCGAGGTACGTGTCGAAGTTCACGTAGAAACCTTGAGGGATAAATGGAACAAACGCTCCAGCCTTGCCACTTGCAGGCCTCACCCAGAGTGCGCCAGTGCGCAAGTCAGTCTTCGTGACGGACGCAGTCGTATCGGGGAGGTACAAAAGGGATGCGCTAGTCTTGAACTGTTGGGACTTCGAAGTCGAAGCAGTAGAGTACGTAGCAGAGCAGCTGACGTTGTATGCAGTCTTCTGAGACACGAGCTTGCTGATATCTATGGGAATTTGGATCCCAGTAGCATTTACAGGGACAGTTGTGGTAGTCTTGACGGAGCCCACGCTGATGGTAACATCAAGGGTTCCCAAGTTGGCAGAAGAGCCAGAGCCGGAGGGAAGTATGATGGGCTCAGCACCGGTGATCCAGTCATAAACAATGGGAGTGTCGATTATAAACGATGCGTTCTTCGCATCCTCCTCGAGGTATGGACGGAAGACAGGTGCACAACGGAAGGACAGGAGTGGATCATAACTAGTCGCAGGCAGAATGAATTGTCCACCTGGTGGCACCACAGATTGATTTGCCATGTAGTTCTTCCCGCACCTGGAAAGATTTGAGTGAGTAGAGTTGGGGGTGATCGATGGCACACGTACCATGTCTGACCTAGGGAACCCTGGACGAGGCTGGCTGCAACCACTGCCGAGAGGCCTTTATTGTACTTCATTTTTTCTCCTCAGGTCCGGAGGGAGATGCAGATTGGATTGAGGCAAGGAAGTGTTGTGGATTTCATAGGATCGCTTGCTGGCACCACTTATATAGATGCGCATTCGGCTAATGAATCAAATATAATCTGAGCGACATGAACTAACTCAGTGCAACAGAATTCCCTATGCAAAACAGTGGTCAAATTGATGGGAGTGAAGGCTGAGCGATATTCAACATAAACCCGTCAGCTTGGCTCGAATTGCCTCCCTAATTTCGATGTCATAGGCCCGCGCGGCTTGCCGAGCTCCGTGGTGCAGTCGTCAGGACACATTTGGTTAGCTAGTGGACGAGATTGTGAGCGCTTGGCCGTAGTAGTCCGGTGAGCCTCATGCAGAAAAGACGGCTGCAGCGCAATTTGACAAACGCCGGAAAGTTCGATAAGTATGTCTGACAGTTGAACTCACCACGGGTAGTTTATTGAACTTGATCAGACATCTGCCAGCGCGACTGCCTGTGAAGCCGAAGCGTCGACTGTGCTAATGATGTGGCAGTCCGACACAGGTCATACACTAGTGTGTTACTAACACTTAAAGCTGTTGGGTGCCTTGACTGAGTTGAATTCTCGGTACACATGTTGCACTATTTGAGCCAAGCCGCTACTACTTGCGAGTATTAGCGGGACATGAACACAGCCAAAAATTAAAATGATCTTAGACTATGACTTAGTTCCTATGATTGCACCCG